>WBNH01010473.1:108323-234804 GCA_013401255.1 Urocolius indicus | reverse complement strand
GTCTCCCTGCTTTTATTGTTTCTTTAATAAATCAAACCTTTTTCTCCCTAAGTTGAGTCTGTTTTGCCCGTGACACTAATTGCCGAGTTTGATCTCTCCGTCCTTATCTCAACTCACAAGCAGTTTTTTATATTCCTCTCTCTCTCTCTCCTGTCCAGCTTAGGAGGGGGAGTAATATTATGACTGGGTGGATATTGGCCTAAACCACCACAGCAACTTATCATCATATAAACACAATTCAAATGACAACAGAAGTGATTACTTCTCTCTGCAGAAATTTCAGAACATTATCTGTGTTTGCCCATTGATTTTAATTGATTCTGTTGCTTCTTAAAGCCTTTTAGATACACAAGTGCATTAAAAAGATAAATAAAATATTTCAAGTACAATTCTTTCAAAGTTGTGATACTGATATTTTGGAAGGAGCTCTGCAGGAAGCTTATTTCATTGCATTCATTCATTCCAGAAGATTATTTCATTGATTAGAATTAAACTTTCTATGTGAATCTCAGGGAACTTACATATGAAATCAACATCTGGCTCCTTCATGACAACATGACACAGATTTCACAGATTTTCTCATTTTACTCTCACATTCATTTTACTGTCACAGAAGTGTAAGACCAAGGAAAGGGTTAGAATAGGGCAGAAGATTAATTAATTCTTCACAAAGCATGCAGTAAGCAAATCCATTGGACTCCAGCACAATAATTGCTTTCAATGGCACAGAACTTAAACAGTACTCAGAAAATCATCCCAGGGTTAGTAAATAATTTTTTAAAATAGTCTCAAGGCAAACAATTTCAACCAAGGACAGGAGCTTCTTACCATCAAACCCATCTTCCTCTGTCCCCAATTCATCATCTGAGCAGATATTCAGCACGTTTACCAGCATCTCTGTCACTAAAATGGAAAATAAAAGCAAAATGTTAATAATAAGGTTTCCCGGTCTGTCAGAGAGTAAACTCTTATCTGTAGCAGTGTTAAGGAAAATTCACTACAGAAGCCACATCCACTTTTTAAACAACATGACTTTGGTTTACAAACGTAGTAACATAAAGTCTGAAGTTTCTCGTGTAGTTAATACAAAGTACAGGCTTCCATAGAAATTTTTCCAAATATAACAAACACAACAACAAAAAGACCTTAAGAATAATGTGTTTACAATATCTCTTTTTTCAATTGTCAATGAAATAGGTAACTTTTCTTTTCCTCCCCTCAATACATTTTTCCCTTTCACTCAACTTGGACAACAGAATCGATCACTCTTCCTGTTGCTGCTACATTGCAGTAGGATTTGAGTTCCCTGGTCAGCAAATGGAATGACATTCCAATTGAAAAAATAACAGCAAGAAGTATCACAGAATATTTATTTATTTATCCAGGTTTTGGACACCGTATTTTCTGTTCAATGCAAACATTAACCCTTGTAAAATGCCCACAAAGAAGCAGCATATCTTGAAATCCAGGACAAATAGACTAGATGATCAGTGAATGTCCCTTCTAGCCAGAACTATTTGATATTCAATAGAAATGGCATTATCAGTGAATCCAGACTGTACTCAGCTTATTAACTTTGCAACTTGGCATGGAAGGGGTTTGCCTCAGGCTACCTCTAATCTGGTCTCAGCTCCTTCTGGAAAGGCAACAGTGAGACACTAACCACAGAGCACACAGGAGTAAAAACAGCAAAAAAACCCCAGGGGAAAAAAAAAAAAAAAATCAGAACCAAGGAAATGTAAATTAGAGATCAAAAAACCCAAAGTTACTAGGTAAAATGTGAAATCATTAGCAAATTGAGAAAAACTCTACTACCTCTACATGTAGTAAGCATCAATTAAAAGGGTTATCAGGCATGTCTAGTCTTGCACTAGCTACACAGGTTGAAACATTTTTAATCAAATGTTATTAAAACCCTCTTCTGTGACAACTATGATAGCTTGGAACATTAGAAGAGTGGGACAAAGCTACATTTCTTCTACATTAGTGAAGAATTTAATGTTTTCCTTTGACAGGATTAGTGGAAAGCCTTTCCACATTAACAACAACCAGGGAAACTAACAGCTTCCTACCTTGGATGGCCTTTAAGGTAAAAATCTATAAAAAAAAGAGAAATAAATAAAAAGCTGTGTAGAACATCACCTCTTACATCCATGAGTTCTGTTTTGCAAAGAAAGGAAAAACACTGATGTCACTTCTTGGAGCTTTAAAATTTCCAAGCAATTGGTAATAGTGACCACTGAGAACACATGAAGGAGAAGAAAAAAAAAACAACAAAAAAAAAACAACCCAAGAAAAAAAGGAGAAGAATCCATGGTCTCAGAACCTCAACAAATCTGACTGTGTGTCTTGCAGCCCCATCTGAGGAGGGCACTGACAGGAAGCATGTGAAAAAGTGACCTTACAGAACATCTTACAGGATTGCAACATGTACAGACAACAGGCCCATCCTAAAAATGGACTGCCTGAGTTTAGGGTGAAAAAAAAAAACTGAAGCGTTTTATCTGCTTCACAAGAGTCTGCAACACTCATCAGCATGGATTATGTAATATCTCCATTAGTGGAAACAGCTGTCCATTCTTTGTTAATCCCCATGTCATTGTTTATCTGCTTTGTTCACAGAGACCTCAGGCGTCTCACCAGTGGCTTTCCTTGTACAAAAGAGTAGATGAAAACAAAGCTGGTTATGACTGCAGGTAAGAGCCACAGCTGGCTGCATTTTCAGTTGTCTATTAAGAAAGAACTGTTATTCCAAGCAGCTTTTAAGAGTTTATTATAGTTTTCTGGCAGTAATTGCTGTTGCAGCAATATACTATAATGGAAGGATCAAAGCAAGCTTCATCTCAGGCCCTGACTAAAATGACTTAGGGTTTAAGCAGTTTGTATTATGTATTCATTTAACATGTTAGACCAAAGTGTTTTCATGCCTTTTGTGTGCTTGCCATTCGTAGCTTAAAATTGTCTTCAGGCAATATCAAGAGCATCATGTTTTAATAAAACATCATTTATGTTCTTCAGTATTTTCTGGCTAGTGAGGAGGCACTGTACACACTGGACAGAAAAGGGGACGAAGCACAGGTTTTCTTTCTTCCTGCTGTCTCTGCTCTCTCTGGGAACAGTTAACCAGACTGGGTCTTAACATTACCAGCTCTGTGTTTGCTGGTGAAAAAGCAATCTGTCATCAACTTATCAGAAAGGTAAGCTGGGTGTAAGGATGTAACCATGATGCAGTGAAGTGTGTTGTGATATCCCTTCAGTGGTAAGCAATGTCCGAGGAAAAGACTATGAGCTTACGAAGGAATGACTATTGAGAATTTTATTGAGTGAAGGCAACTCTGGTCTGCAATGTGAGAAAATCTGTTTCTACAGCAGAAACTTAGTGGCATCATAGCCTGGAAAGAGTAGAAATTTAAAAAAACGCATGAGAGTTGTGATTAACCACTGGTAATTCCTTGCTCCTGAGGCCTGTTTCTTAAAATTTGTCCTTGAAAGCAAATCATTCACATTCAAATTATTCTTGCCATTTCAAATAAACCAGGCCATATACACAATGACTGAGATATCATCTTGCAGTTCTTATGAAGAGAGTCAATTTACATACCTTTCTCACCCACAAATGGCAAGGACCAGGTAAACACATCCATGAAGTTTGGAAGCCAGTACGGATGAGGGGAGCAGTTGAACTGTCTGATATTCATTACATTGTTCTCATATTTCAATACTGCAGCTAGAATGTAGAAAGGAAAGAAACAAGAGGGATATCAGTCAAGCACATGTGACTGGCCACCAGACCAGTAATGCTCACAGCGTGCACAGTCTGCTGAGCTGCTCACCAGCTTTCAGTCATTTGACCCAGTGTCAGTACTTGACTGCTAGATATAATAGGATGTCTCAAAGAAGTTACAAGTCATTTCCAGTCTAAAAGTGGTGGTGTCAGCTTTCACTGGCACTAAGATGGGTTGGTAAGTGAATTAATCTCCCACCAGCAGGGAACAAGGCAAACTATTCAAACCCGTACATTTCAGTTATCTGAAACTACAACCACACTTTGGAGATTAAAAAAAGCAGTCTGAATGCCCCTCTTCCAATGAACATTTACAACATATTTCATTCATAGTATTGTACAATAGATGATACTTTCTTCTCACGTTTTTCTAACTTTAGGCAAACAAGACTGTGCTCCTGCTAGTATGAATGAAAAAGAATACAATTTGTCTTGCACCAATTAAAATATGTAACATTCTTGTCAACACACACACACAAAAGATTACATTTGCTAATATAAAAAAAGAGAAAGAGACAATACCAATTTGGTTAGGGAGGAGCAAAGTAATCATGTTGAAAATGAAGCAGGTGAAATAACATGAACTCTACAATAAGCCTAGAAAACTGCCCTTATCAAAACTTATTTTCCAAAGCATGAGTTTCCCCAACACTATGCTATCATCAAATCTAGACTTCCATGCACTTTTAACATTTTTATTAAGTGGTTATTAGGGTGCCACCCATTGAGGTTGCTTGAAAGAACTCAGTCGCGATGAGTTCAGTAGCTGTTTGTATTTGTTGAGCTTAAAGTAATGTATTGAGGGAGAGCTTTCAATAATCCAGTTTTTCAATGAAAAAAAAAATCCAATGCCAGATTTCTATTGTACTTTTTATGGACCAACTGCCTCAGCCTGGGAAATACTAAAACCAAATCTCAACCCTTCCTTCTCCTTTTTTTCTTTTTTTTTTTTATTTTCTTTTCCATCTTCTTGCAAAGACACATGTAATCAAAAATCTCAATAATGCAGTTGAGACTCAACCTGCTAGCAGCATCTCTAACCTAATTAGGGTATATTTTAATTGATAGAAACTGCTTCCTGAAATTCAGTAATTTCTAAATTGCACAGGCACAGAATACATGTGCTGCTGGATGTCAATAGAAACATTTATGGAATGGAAGAGCAAGTATTTCTTTGCTCATGGAGAAAAAGGTAATATTGAGATGACCATCTAAAATCAAAGAGACTCAACACTATCCTGAATGCAAAGAGATATAAGTTTTCAAACAATACAGATACAGGAGATTGCAGACCTGATCTGTAATTAGCTTGGAACTAAGATAGTTGATGCAAGCTGAAGCTTCCATTCACTGTAAAAGGTGCCAGCACTTTACATTTTTATTAGGAAAAAACCAAAAAAGGATGGGGTCCCACTTTTATAAATGACAGTCCAGAGAACTTTACATGAAGTTTGCTTGTCATCTTATTACCAGCATCCATGCTTACTTCTGAACGTAATGCCTGCTCAGATGCTTACTCTCATCTAGACAGCGCTGACTTCACTACATCTTGCTAGTCATCACCTGCTCTTGTAGCTGTTCTAATTCTGATGAGCTGTCATAGAATCATAGAATGGTGGAGTTGGAAGGGACCTTTAGATCAAATACTTTTTTAAGCTGGAGACAATATACAGCACATATTGGAAGACATGTATGCAACTTTAAGTAAATCAGCTTGAATTTGTATTTTTAAAGCTAGGAATTAAGCCATGCTGATGAGATTTAGTAACCTGTGATTTTCAGAATGATTGTTCCTCAGCTTTAGTCAAAGAAAAATGAATCAAAGCAGCAACACATATGATAATGCCCTTATAAACGAAGAAACAACGTGAATCCAAACTATGTCAGAAATACACCACCTATAAAGAAAGAGGTACATCCTACTTCATTTCCCCCTTTCCTCCAGCTTTCCCCACTTATGGCTCCTCAGAAGCTGCACAACTGCAATATATCACAGCACTGTAGGAAATACAGTGCATCTCAAAGTTGACCGATGGGAGGAAATAATTTCTTCTGATTATTCATCTCCTTCCACTGACTAAAGCATTCGTCAATCAGGCAAGAAACTTTCTTGATGCACAAGATCGTTCCTACAAAAATTTAAGAAGTTGCTTAATATCTTCCATTTTGTGGCTGATGACAGAGTCCAGAGTGACTCGGGAATTTCTGAAGTCTACACCCTGGTTCACACTGAAAACAGCTTGCTAGCATTTACGCAAACTTTTGCCAGGCAGATATCCATCATTTAAATAAACCACATTTGACTCTTGCCCATCCTAGTCTGACAGTTGGCAGCCATTCTGCTTCCCAGGAAAATAAAAATAGCTTAATACAGCTATTAGCAAAAATGAGAAAATTAGTGTCAATGATCTTAATATTTCCATCAGTTTTTTGGCTGAAATCACATATGGCAGAGAGAAATTCATTCTCCTTCTATTACAGAGACAATTGCACAATAAAAACAAATAGTTTGTGGTTTTATAGCAAAAAATTAGTAAAAACCACACAACAAGAACCACTTAATGGTTGTGAAGTTTCATTTAGAAGGACTAAAACTTCAACTTCACTGTCTTAGTGAGCTGAGGTAGTTTCCTTTCACACTAATTCTTCAATTTATCCATAAAGTCTATTTCTAAATTCCATGAAGTTGAAGAAATAATTTTTACAAGGAACTTCTACAAGTGGCCTCCAAAAAAGGCTGAACCCAAGGTAGAACAGTTGTAAAAACTGCCAAATTAAATATAAATGGCTTTAGTTCATTCTGGTTTTGTTAAAGGAAGACAATTTATTTTGGGATTATTGGAAAAATAAATCTTCACACCACCTTATTAATATACACCTGAATACCTTACACAAGCAAGCTCTGATGACATTTTAAAACTATTCTCCTCTGTAAATGACCTGAACAACTCTCTCTCAAAAATTACTTCAAAAGCTACTTGAAGAAAAATAACACTGTGGAAGAGAGCAGCATAATAACAGAGACAGAATTCTTATAAAATAACCCTACTCTTGAGAGGATACAATAAGGTAAGGTGGTTACCAATATCACTAACACTTTTCTGAACTGTTAATTTAAAATCTTTCATTTTACAAGCAAAATGTATACAAGATATTTGCATTTGGTAAATAATGAAGATAATATGTAACATTACACAATCTAACACTTAAGACTGTACAGCTCTGACTACTGCCTAGTAGTCAAGAGAAGAAATTTCACCTGGATCAAGAAGAAAATGCGTCTCAGGTAACTGCAGGAGTTTCCCTGATCTTTTCTGGCCCCTTGCTTTCTTTTAGTCAAAGGTCTCTCCTTCCCCTCTGTTGGCTCAGAAGAGGTTTGAGGGTTTCACCTCTGCTTCATTTCTTAGTCCACATTAACTTGATTCCTAAGTAGCTACAGGAGACCTCAGCTGCCCTGAAAGAGCAGGAATCTTTTAAAGATTATATGGCTACAGGGCATGTGGTCGGTGATGAAAGAGATAGAAGAAAGTGGGACAGGTTCATCTGGTTACAAAACCTCTAACAGGTGAACATGACTCTATGTCATATTTCCAAGTTCAGTTGCTTATTATTCCAGGTTGCAACTCCTACATTTTTCTTTCCAAACATATACTCAGAAGATGCTAACAGATCAAGCCACCAGTCACAGTTTTATCATGTACAATCATCAACCAGAGGAAGAATCTTATTTTATTATTCTTAACAGCCACACACATTTTAACCTGATTTTGCTACTCACTGTAGTAAATGAGTTTTAGAAGCTAATGTTTCATAAAGTGAAGATGTGCAGATATCCTAAATGACATTATACTTCTTTCTAATGCTAGTAAACGAGATATCAGATGCTGAAATCACATTAGAGTGAAACGAAACAGTAACACAGTAGCCAAGAGGCATTTACACAGTTTAGCTTTAAGCATTTAAGACTGGTACCTAAGGATGGAAACATGAGTGGTGAGAGACCTCCTTCCTTCAGCTAAAAGTGGAGACAGCAATTCTAACTTTCTCAGGGTCAAATGTAAATAACCAGTGCCATCAGAGATCCCCTGGAGAATCTCCTTGGTCTCTCTATGTTAAAAATGAGCCTAGAGCAACTCTGACTCCTATGTCATACCTGTCAATTCTGAGTGGATGTCTCAGATCCTTCTGACATCTCAAATGGTGTTTTAAAAGCCTCTACATTGGGAGCTGAATTAAGGCCTTAAGCAACATGAGCAACATTAACCTGTGTGACAAATAGCTCAGGATTATCCAAAGACATTACATATCCTTCTTCAAGATGTGCTGAATCTTTTTTTCAGTATAAATTATTTGATAATATTTCCAACTGAGGAAAAAAATAATAAGCATGATAGAAATACTAGCCTAGAATCACAGAATCTTAAGGGGTATTGAAAAATCATCTAGTCCAATCCCCCTGCCAGAGCAGGACCACCTAGTAGTAGGTCACACAGGAACACATCCAGGTAGGTTTTGAATGTCCCCTGAGAAAGAGACTCAACAACCCATCTGGGCAGCCTGTTCCAGTGCTCCACTACCCTCTCAGTGAAGAAATGCTTCCTTTTATTTCTTTAGAACCCCTTACGTCCAGCTTATACCTGTTGCCCCTTGTCATATCATTGGACATCACTGAGAAGAGCCTGGCTCCATCCTCCTGACACCCACCCTTTACATATTTGTAAACATTAATGAGGTCACCCCTCAGTCTCCTCCAAGCTAAAGAGCCCCAGCTCTCTCAGCCTTTCATCATAAGGGAGATGCTCCATCATCTTGGTGGCACTGTGCTCTCCAGCAGCTCCCTGTCCTTCTTGAATTGAGGGGTCCAGAACTGGACACAATATTTCAGATGTGGTCTGACAAGAGCAGAGTAGAGGGGGAGGAGAACCTCTCTTGACCTATCACCACAGCCCTTCTAATAGACCCCAGGATGCCATTGACCTTCTTGGCCACAAAGGCACATTGCTGAGTCACGGTCATCCTGTTGTACACCAGGACCCCCAAGTCCCTTTCCCCTACACTACTCTCTAAGAGCTCATTCCCCAACCTGTACTGGTACATGGGGTTATTCTTTGCCAGATGCAACACTCTACACTTGTGCTTGTTGAATGTCATTAGATTTCTATCCAGTCTACATGAGCTACATGGTTTTAGACAAACCACTTCAAAATGATTTTAATAAATAAGTTAACCAATTTTCCTGTATTTTTTTTTCCTGAAAATAGATCCTGGATTTAGAAAAGAAATAAAGTGAAAAGTCTCTTAAATTCTTCATACCTAAGAAATAATTTAAATTTCTGATTTAATGCCAAATCAAATTCAGCATGAACTGTGCAACTAGGAACAGTGCCTTCTTCTCCAGAAGAGTTGCTAAGTAACCACAGCATTTTCTGCCTGAGACAGGTCAGGGATAAGCGTTAGTAAAATGCTTATGGAGTTTAAACATTATCAATGGAAAAAATGATCTGCTATACATGGTAATGATGTAAATAATCCAGTACAGGAGTGGGGCTAATTACAGTTGGGAAAATTTTTCCTTATAGCATGCTCAAGTTTTTTTTAATTTTACACGTGCAATTGCATCTTCCAAAGAAACAGCTCAATAGCATCCAAGATTTTGTCAATAGACTACAAAAATGACTTCTGGCACACTTCTCCGTGTCAGCAATAAGATGGCCTAGATATCCTGACAGCTCCTCTTTATAAGCTTTTGTTTCCGTGACAAGGCTTCATGACAACAACAGAGAGAAAGTATTAAAGAAAACTGATAGGGCAAACAGAAGGTTATGCTGCTTCTCTATTGCTATTTTTCCTCAAAGATCATCCTTGTCTTCCAAGTATATTACCCTGCCTTTTTCCAATAAAAAAAATCATTTTCTTGTTAGATCCATTTGGATCAGGTACATTTCTTAACATGAATCTATGGTAGGTTACATGCTAATACTTTATATCTGCTTCATTATTATTTATCTGATATGGTAACAAGTAAACTGATGTACAGCTGGTTTTGATTTTTCGGGTATCCCAAGCTCTTCTGCGTACTTTCTTTATTTCTTTCTTTCATCATCTGCTTTTCCTTTCAACAATACCACATGTTCGTTGCTGGAAGAGACATCACATTATTCCTTTTCAATACTTTCGGATTGTCTGATGGTTTTCTCACCACTACACAACCTAATCTTTAAAAAATGTTCAAAACATGATAGTCTGTCTTTAGGCAGCTAGTTAAAATTGTTCACTCAGCCAAAAAGCATGCACTTCCTGAAGTGACAGCCAGACACTAAAATATGAGGAATTGCCAATGATTTACAAATAAACTACTTGCCTCTGTGGAACTTCTGAAAAATATTTGGCTTGGTTTTTTGTTGGTGTTGTGGCGTGAGTTGCATTACAGCAAGTTCTAATTAAAGCATTAAAATATTAAGTGCAGGAACGCAGGTTACTCTTACTCTGTTGCTATGGAGATTTTCTCCTGGTGATGGGCACCCTCAAATCTAAGGGGTAGACCTGTACTTTCACAACTTTCTGGGTTTCCTTATTGGTACAGCCTATCTCCAAGGCCATGAACTCACAGGTAACTATCACAAACAAATTAGCACTTATCTCCTTGCATGAAGGCTTTTCATCCTCTCCAGAAAGAGTAGTCTTTGAAAAATCATCAGTGCACCAGTATTCCTTGTAACAAGTTTAAATAATAATCGTAAAATATCTTTTTCTTTATGTCTCTGAATAATATAAATGAAAGCACAAATGTTTGAGAAAGTTACGAGAATGCTGAATGAAAGCCTGAGAATTGCCAAAAAAATTATATAAATTTCTCCCCTTTGCCAATACTTCTAAGCCTCTGAATCACCCCCTGAAAGTATGTATCTCTGCCTCTGCTAACTACACAGGGAAGCCCTGATAGGAGCCTCCTAATTGAAAAACCTAACTTTGGCATCTGAAGCTGTGCCTGTGTGTGGGCTGGGTTTGTGACAGGACCAGCAGCCACATGACAGACAAATTGCTTATGCAGCCTTCAAGAAGCAATGGCCAGTAACCAAAAGGATATAAAAAACTCTCTTCAGTGCCAGAACCCAGTTGAGCAAAGCCACAGAAGATTTCCATGGCATGTTGGTACTTTGAGACAGCCCATGCAAATGGTTCACTGCAGCATTACTAACAGCAGATATGCAGAACATTGTCTTGTTTGGGTACTTTATCTTCAGCTACTCCTGTAGCTGCCTCTCTGGGAATGTTGTCTCTCTATTGCTTTTTGAGTACATAACTGATCCCAGTGGCTGCTCTGGAGTGAGGAATGAATAAACCCTTGGATAAAGTTGTCAACCAAATCCACTTCATATGAAGTGCTTTGAAGTAGTACAAGAAAGTACACCTGCTATAATGGGTTTGAGAACTATCAACCCCTGTAGCTTAAAGAAGAAAAAAGTATCTTAAACAACACTGCATGTAAAAATGACTCATTTGTGCCAGTGGGAGATAAAGACTTGCAGAAAATTATTTAGGATGTCTTTATTAGCTAAGTGACAATGAGAAGCATACTAAAAATTAATACTAGGAAGGAAGGCACTTACTAGTAGGAGAGTTACTCCCTTTTCACACACTGATTATAACCAAAATGATCTATAAAAATCAATCAGGTTCTGCAGTAGTACGTGATGAGTCTGGTAGAGCAACTGTCCTGCAACACCTCTGGATGAAAATGTCTCCCTTTCCCTCCTGAAATCAGTCAATCAGAAGCTCTGTGTTCTAGGTTAATTTATCTACTGCAAATCAAGAAAGCCAACAAGCAGACATGTTTTGGACTGATTGAGGATGATGATGTTTTCCTTTCTTGAGGAGGGAAGCAAGCACCCAAATGCTATCCAGATGAAGACGTATGAGCAATGCAGCATAAAAAGCTATGCACGATGTACTTTAAATGCCAAGAGCCAGTGCAATCAAGCACATGAAATAATGCATCAAAATGTCTAATGAGAGAAAAGGAGGTAGTTAAACTGAACAGAAATTCATTACAAAGTTGCTAAAGGTCAGCCTCTAAATTTATACCAAGTCACACATTAAAGAGCGTCATACTGGTGGCCAATTTTACACCACTGCTGATTTGCACAGAACAGGTATTTCCAGCAATGCACCCAAACTTCAGCTCTGATCATAGGTAACGAGTGCCTCTCACCAGCTGGCCTGCAGCTTTACACTGGAGAAGGCTTTTCACCAGTTTTAAAACCTTTCTGACACAGTGAAGGATCCCGGAACATGGGAAATTACCTTCTCTTCCAAAACAGAGATAACTGAGAGGCAGTTCTCTTTACCACTCAAAATTTGTGGTTTCAAATTCAAGATTTTTTAATATTATAAATCATTGCTTCACATTTAATATTTGCCTTCATGACAAAAATCTCATATTGTTTGTCTTCAAACACGTGCCGAAAGTGCACCGAATTGCCTCCACGTATGAAGAAACAAAAGGTGAACATTTTATGTCACCTTGACTGTACAGATCCATCACTGGTCTGCCTTCTACCCAAAGCAGAGAATCCAGAGAGTAAGCACACTTTTTCACCAACAACGACAATGTTGCCAAGAAAATTAACACATTTCTGGTTTCATCCTGTGCTTTTTGGGTTGCTAGCAGAGTCACTATATTATCTAGTTTTAGAAAAGTAGTTAGCTTTGCTTGCATGTTTTTTGCAGAATGGTTTTGTTAATTTTTCCACAAGTTCACATGCATATTGAGAACACCAAAGAGTAACAAACCCCATTATCTAACAATGAAGCGTTTCTTTCTCTTGCATATAGTTCACAGCATAACAATATTCAGATTGTAAGTTTTATATTACAATATAATTCCTGAAGAAGCTTTCTTTCGCAAGTTAGAAAAAAAATACTACATTGCTTACTTCCTTTACAGGGAAGCACACAAATTAAAAATGTCTCTTTTCAAGAAATATTAAGCTCTTTGTAATGAAGTCACTTACAAGAATATTACCGAGGAAAAAAATATTTTGCTTTGCTCACAGAGGAACACAAGTAACTTTAGCTTTACTAGGAGTAGGAAAAAGTAAACACTACTGCTCATTTCAAGATATAGAGAGACAGATTTATTAGAATGATTTATTTTTAGAAACATGTTTTTTTATTTCCAGTTCATTAGAGGAGATTTCAGGGAATGCAATAAACCAATACAGAGAAGCTACAAACACTTGTATTCAGTGGAGTCTTCATAGAGTGACCAGTGACTGCTTATTTGTGCAGAAACCTTTTTTTTTTTTTTTTTTTTTTTTTGTTTATGTTTTTTTTTTTTTTGGCTAATGATATTTCGTTTCCTACATAATAGTTTTCAAATGATTAAAAGAATGCAAAACCTAAAGGAACTCAGACAAGTATCCTATGCTTTATGCATGATTCGTCAAAATTTGTTAGCTGGCTAGAGGGTTTGTGCATATAAACTTCATTAATTTTATTAGAAAAGAGCAAAGGGACAAAAAATTAATTATAAGGAACACTGGACTCCAAATATCTTACCCACAGCATTTCTTAATATGCTTCTCTTAGTTAATAGAGCTGTTTTCACTTTGCTTCCTGAGTAACATTTACTTAATAACTTGGAGTCAAAATACAGAAATATCCTAAGGCATATTAGAATCTATAGTTACGTTCAGAGGCATACATCTGCCTGTAATAAATTTAATTAGATTTGTGTTATATAATAAACAGAATGGGCATGAGCTAATAAACAGAGGAAGAAAATAGGCATGAACGGTTACACAGAGGAGTGAAAAAGAAAATCAATGTAATGTATTTTGGTAAAGTACAATCTACTGTATATTAAAAGGAAGTAAACTCTTACCTTTGTTATTGTATACATCTAGATAGTTTGGTGCTGAAAAAATTGTGATTAGTGAAGGGAAGCCTGTTGTTTGGCTTTTCCTGTACATACGATACCTACAAGGAAAGAAAAGATACTAATTATTGACTGATTGTGTATATATATTTGTCAGTGAGCAATAAAGTACAAAAACTCCTAGTATATTACTGCACTGGCTGCTAACAAATGCCAAGACACAAAAACATGCATAGTTGTTTTCTAAAGCACACAGAAAAAAATATTTCCTGCAGACTTACTCATGATATCTATTTGGGACTGTTAGGGCATGCACACTATGCACAAAAGCTGCGTTTCCATCTGAAAATCAGTGAGCCGGGGTGGCTTTTCTTACAAATTTGTTCAGTGCCCATCCCTGCAGGCAGGTGGCCTCTATGTGTGTGCAGCCGAGGACTTTCCCAGATGTCCCCTCTGCAGGTGAAGGTGAGCACCAGTACATATCTTGGAGAGGCACAGTACTGCCTCAGGAAGAGAAGTGTGTGCCCTTCATGAGCATCTAAGCTGCTTACCTGCCCTCTGGGCATGCAAATAATGGCAAGGCCAGGGGTGATGGCAAGAGGGGAAATAAGGGGTCCAGTATTTTCAGTGTTGTGTCTAATCTCAATAGTCTATTAGTCAGTTTACTGATGCTTGCACGCTTTCATTACGTAACCTTGCTGCCTTACGAAAAATGAAAGGCTTACTGGACCAATATATAATCAATCCAGCATTAAACCTGTAAGTAATTGGAAGCAATCCAAGCAAACAGTACTTTTTTCTTACAAAGACAGAAGTAACACCAAATTCTGAAGAATATGGCAAACATCCACAACAGTTGCATTGAAACCATTGTATAGTTTCAGTGCAATTCCTTCTACAAAATTTTATTTTTCATCCTTTATTGGAAAGCAATATAATAAAAATGAAATTTCATTACCCATGAGTATTTCATGCCAGTTATTTTTGGCAGAGTAATAGCTTGCTTTTAATTGCATTTAAGTTTTTAAGTACGTGGTAATTCAGACATTCAGAACATCTATTTATATGCATAGTGAATACCAACCTTGTTCCTACAATCTTGCTACTTTATCTTTTATTACTATTCAGGTTGAGTAAAGTTTCTACTGCCAAATAAACACACTAATAATTTATGCAAGGTATGTGAAGCTATTTATTCAGATATCAACCCCTCATTAAAATGTCACAAACATGGTACATTTCAATTAATAGATTTTAAAAATAAATTTTAGAGCAATATAAAAAATTCTATCATTGCCCTGGCAATAGTTTCATGGGAGAACCATTAAATCCACCAAATTCTTGACCTGGATTGTTTTTGCACAATCACGTCTTAGTAAACTCCTTACATACTGTAACGATATTCCTGAATAAAATAATTTTTTACTATTAAGTCCTGCAAGTTTATTTTCTCAGTAAAGCATAAAATTAATAAGTCCAGAAGTTTTAGGTAGGTGTGAAAGACTTCAGAAATAACAGTTTTGGCCTTTGTGAGCCAAATTACTTTCCAGACATCTGGCAATCAGTGTGTCAGAAGTCTCAGGCACATTTGCAAAAAATTCTTTTTCTAAGATGAATGTGTTTTCCTTCCCAAGTTTAGCATCCAAATAACTTTTGGTCACTTTATGTCACTTAAAATCACTAAGGCTAAGGAAGTGGGATATATGATGATTCATTAAGTCCTGTAACTCAGTAATTAATAATCATGTCAATGCCAGCGTGTGCTATTATAGCAATAAGAAAAAGCAATCTCTGTTGCAACTAAGTGTTATTTTTTTCAGTTCGTTCTCAGTCATTCTTTCTTTCCTTGCTCTGTTTGACGACGGTAAGCCATTATTCATTATCAACGTCCCCTCTCCACACGTACTTACCCAGCATCTTGGGCTTCATGAGCTCGAAGTATAGATAACAAGTTATTGTGCTGTAGGAATTCACATACAGCAGGGTAACTGTTGGAAGAAAATAAGAGCACCTGTTATGGCATTATCAGAAGCATCACATTTAGCTCTATCTTTCAAAAAATGTTTCATCTAACACGCATCATTCAGGAAATCAGCCCCTGCTCTGCAGTCAGATTTCAGTAGAGACAACACTAGAAGCAGCACCTTTTTTAATCCCCTCCTATAACTGCTTAGAGAGGAACACTGGAAAGTTGCAGTTCATTACATAACAACAATCTCCCTATTGCATGTCAGGAAGTAATTTATTTTATTATACTTTAAGATTCAATGTACCCTGAAGAAGAAAATGTGATACAATGGTGCTCCAAATGGAAAACTTCCTCACCCACTTACTGTGGTATGCACAAGCTGCTTACAGACAACAGATAGTAAGATAGTGTTGGGAAAGAGAAAGAAAAATAGAACGAAGAAAGGCAACTCAGTCTCCAAACTAGAGGGGTTTGATCTTCTGAATTTTATCTCTTTGATACACAGAAACAATCTTTCTCCTTGGCAACTTAAAATGTAAATTCTGTGACGTCTGAAACCCCAGAAATGTGCCCATTGAATACATCTTTCCAAGACACATTCTACTGTATGAGTGAAAACAAAATCATTAGGTGAAAATCGTGACAGACTAACGTCTACCACATTTTTCACTGCACGTGGACAATGTTGCTTTCAAGGAGAACAGGCAAACCCTTTCTTACAACCTCAGCAATGTGAAAACCATACTTGCTATTTAAGACACTGAACACGTAACAAAATCAATGAAAACAAAATACAGCATAACGTGAATGCAATTTTGACAGCACAAGTGTGAAATATTAAGTTTTCAGAGAAAAGGTATTTAAAATTACAGCTAAATGTTACAAATCTTACATTTACTCTGTCTCCTTGCTTTTGAAAGTAAGTTTTGTTATTTCTTTATTGACAGTTTTCCTCTTGTTTTTAAAACATTGACGACTCTCCATGCCTGTATTGAAGGATAACAACCATAATGGACATCTATCACTTTTGAGACAGGAATCAAAGCCTCTCTTCTGTCATTAGTAACTTAATACAGAACTCAAGAAAGCCAAAATTTCCTAGCTTCCCCTGTCAAAAGCCAACTGTAGCAAGAGCAAAACAGAACAAAGAACATGCATGGAAGAAGGTAAAGGAAAAGTGGTGTTGGAATAAAAAAAGAGACAATTCATTTTGCCTTGTCCAGGTTTGTTTCCCACTCTCTAAAGCCGGCAATTGTTCAGTTGATGGCCTTATATTTCATGACCTTCAGTTTGGTAGAAAGTAGGCACATCTGTAAAGTAGCATGCACCTCATTCATACCCCTGTAGTCTAGTGACCTGATGTCTGAAAGGCATTTCTGAATTTAATATCACTTACTACCAAGGTTGATATTGGCTGCATTCTCACTAGCAGCTTAAAGGAGTTGCATCTACAACATTGAATCTGCAGAGAAATCAACTGTTACCACTTCCTGACACTACCTGAATTTGCTTCCCGTACCAGGGGGTGTCTGCACATCAGGAGCAAAACAAGCTGTCCAGGACAGGAGTTTGAAGCATTACTCTCCTATACCCCTCTGTCTGCTTGGAGTCTGACCAGCTCCGAGCAGGCTAGGTCTGAAGCCAACATGGTGCAGAGGCAGGCTGGCATGGGTGGAGAGCTGGGCTGCCTTCTGAGTGCAGTCTGCCCCAGAGAAAACATCTGATGTGAAACTGTAAATAGGACACACGTTTTCCTGGATTTGAGGCTCAGGATGTGACTTGTAGATACTATAAATCCCTGCTATCATTGCTGAGCAAACTGGAGAGCAACTATAAAAATTATTGCTAAGAAAAAAAAAAAAACAAAAAAAAAACCAAACCAAACCAAACAAAAAGATGATGGCAAAAGGTGTAAACCTCAAATAGCAGCTCTAAAATGTCACTTGAATGGCTGATGAAAAAGCAAAACCGACCCTGCACTAACATCCCTTCACCATGTTTATTTTCTACTATTGATTCAATTGTTTCATAGTTCAAACAACAGAACAGTCAGAAAGGTTTAAAGAAGGAAATAGAAAGTTTTGGAGAAGACACTATGGCATCTTCTGTGCTTTTTCTGCAGCAACATGGGCTCACAGTGTGCCTGTATAAAACACAAACAAACTTGCAGATTCTCTGAATCTCCAAGTGTAACTCATATACAGGTATTTTGTTACAGGACTGTATGTGTTATCGAAGATCCTGGCAAGAGCAGACTGCTTTGCAGAACCTTAGGGACAAGATCCAGTCATACAGTAAAACTGTTTTACTAAACACTTAAGCAAAAGCTGTTGCTAAATATACTCAGCAAGCTCAACTAAATAGTATACAAAAGATTAGCTGTCCCAGCCAAGATTTCACAGACCACTTTCCGAGCCCACTTGCAATCACTTAACAGTTTATAGCTTCATGCGTGAGAGAGATGAAAACTCATTAAAAACAAAAACCCACAAAACAACTAAGGAAAATCTGATATATTCTTATATCTTCTCTCAGTTTATCTATGAGAAGTGCTCCTGCTTGCTTCTAAACTTTCTGGATATTTCAAAGCTGAAATTCCATTTGCAACTAGAGGCTGTAGACCTAGTGGTATGGTATATTGCTGGTTTTTGACTTGACTCATCTAGCATACATTATCAGTTGCAGGCTTGGTATTTGGAATTGTCTAAAAAGACTGCCATCATAAAATAATTTTAATTCCCAAATTACATGGGGTATCATTTTGGCATCTGCAGTGATCTTGAATGCTGACAGGCTGCCATTCAAACCACTAGCAAATGTGAACTAATTTGCATACGTTTCTTCTCATAATTAATTGTGACTAAATGTAGACTTATGGTACATTTTGTTTAGAAATTTTTACATTAACTTCTGAAAACTAGGGTCTATACTGAAAAATCTGATAGACAGTTGATTACATTCATTATCAGTGCAGCTGCTTAAAGTGTATAGCCTATAACATTTTTTTCCCCTTGGTATTCTTTTCATCCAGTGTTAAGTGCTGCTTAGAAGACATAATGAAGTGGTAAAAAATCCTCCTAAGTAGACGTAAGTTCTTTCTATTTCAAAGTACAAAAGGTGGGGGTTTTTATTCCTTAATTATCTTATTCTTCATAAATACATAGAAAAAGACTTCTGCTAGCAGAATTTGGCTGATTCTATTTGGCCCACAACTAGAAAGGCAGAGATGCCACACAGTGTTCTATGCAGATACGAGTTTAAAGAGATTAAAATCTGGTTGCTGTCTTTTCTTCTTAGTGAATAGCATGGCATCTCATATTACCCAGACCACTACAACCCATAAGCAATTCTGTGGCTATTTTATTTTGGAAAAGGCAAAGCAATTCTCAGGATTTTTTCTTCAACCACTTGTTGAAGTGGGAGACAGGGAGATGTAAAGCTTTCATTGTATACAGCTTTATGTATGTCATGCCAGTTGCAACAATAAATACAGGACTTTAATTTCTAGCACTCTCTTAACATCAGTTTGCTCCTGCCCAAATGCAGTTTCATATTAAAATATATTGCTCAACACAAAAATAGATGGCCTCCAGGTAAACAGCAGGAACTCCTGCAAAATGCTAACGGAACAAAGATTATGGCAGAAGTTATCATGAACAAGCTTTTACAGAAAAGACTGCTTGGAATTTTTTTTTTCCCTAACTTTTCTAATGAGTATTATCATCTTGTAATCAAATTCTCTACTAGTTTTTCTGATTGCTACCCTTCCAGAAATGTACCACCTCCTTGCCCTGCTTTGCAGAGCCCAGACTGTAATTCAGATGAGCCAGAAATATAGCAGTTGGCCAAGAGTGAAAACAAACAAACAAACTCCCCCCCCCACCGCCCCGCAACAGGCTTTTCCAGAACGACCCAGTCTTCTGCCTGCACTTCACGTGTCATTGCTGAATCATGGTGACTCACGGAGAAAACAAAATACCCCACTGCTAAGCTAGAAAGATGTTATTCCCCATGGAGTATGTGACTGTGATATTCCCTATTTTGGCATCCTTTTTTCATTAAAATGCTTCATGCATAGTTTATTAGTTGTGAGATCTCTCTTGCATGATCACTGATTAATTCTATGCAGTTTTGAAAGAGAAGTAATACTTTAATAACATGAACCAAAAATGGCAGATGTTTACAAATTGCTCTCCCACTAATATCTGAAAAAAACTGGATGGATTTAATTGTTTTTTTTATCTTTCATCATCCTGTTAAAAGCAGAGGTGTAAATATTTCTTTAAAAAGAGGACACTCAAATTTAGCCTGACAGCTTCTCTAAGACTACATGCTCACATAAAAATGGCTTTTCAGCAAAGCCCACAGACCTCACATTTAAGTCTCCAAAGCTCTTGCTGCTCTGCCATCCTAGGCAGCTCCTAGCACAGCTTTTTCCACCTACTTTTTCTTGCCTTTTGTTGTGCTGTCTGCATAGCTGCACTGAGAAGCAAAGCAGAGAACTGCATGAGATTGGAAAAAATTAACACATCTTTTTGCAGAGTCATTCTTTCAAAATTCCACATGTTCCCAGGTCTGATGGAGCATAAGAGCAATTCTACCAGTGCAGCTGGGTGGGTAATATGAGCGCAGCAAAAAGCTTTTGGCCTGGGAGAAGGATGAGTGGAAAAAACTGGTAAAAGAATCTCTTTAAAATGCCGCTACTGCAAAAGAACTCTGACATTCATACAATTGTGCCTTACATCCTGAGGTGAATCCTGTTATAGTCTTCAAGAGCTTTTAGTGGGCATTTCTCTAGTCCTTGTACACTCACAAACTTCACATTTCTGTAAAGTAAACCACTGAAATGATGTGCTGGCAGAGCCAAAATTATTATTCTACCCCAAGGCACCTGTAAGGCTGAAACATTTCACTGCAAACCAAAACTCACAAATGAAGTTCTTAGAGGAGTCTGCAATGCTAGTTGCTAATCATTTCTGCCTTTGTTTTGAAAAACTCAACAATGTAGTCAAGAGTCAAACAGCTTTATAAAGTTCAACATTCCGTAATGACTCATATTAAACTCACTAAGAAAAGCCAAGAGGCTAGAGAACAATCCCTGCAGACAACTTCTGAGTATCTGCTCTACTTCAGAGGTGATCCATTGATTTTGGCCAGGCTCATGCCATCTTCAGGCTCTAAGTCTTACACACAAAAATGATCCCAGAAAGTGAGTGTTAAGCTTGCACATGTGCTTACCCCTAATAAGAAGGCCTTGATATACTTTACACAGGATAATACACTGTTAATTAACTCAGTGGTGCAACCAAACTCACTCCGTTCTTCACCAAAGCTTTGACACAAAGGAAATGAAGCAAGCTGGGTGTGAATCCAATTGCAATTTTTCACTGTTAGGACCATACATGTTCATAGGAACTTTGTCCAATTGTGATGAAAGAATACTTTAATTGTTCATCCATCCAGTAAATCTTACGGGAATGATACTACTATGGCTTAGAAAGTAGAGAGATTTCCCCAAGCCTCAACAATTGCCTAAACCCACTTAGTGGCTGTTTCTCCATAAGTTAACTTTATTTTCAGAGAGAAGAAAAGTTCATTTGACTTCTTCAAGCCCTCTGTTCACTGAAAGAAGCCATTCTCAAGAAGATAAGTCACAACATATCTTGCCAAGTCAAATAGATTTGTTATAGAAATGGCTGAGAGTTATAGTACCATTAGGCCACGAAGTGAGTGCAGCGGGTTGGCAAGATCAGTCCAACCAGCTCAGCACAAATAAACATTCACTAAATAAATTAAAGGCAAAACCAGAGAATTTGATTAACAAAGACAAAAACCTTTTTACTGTCTGAATCAACAGAAAAATCGGGGACAAGGGGGAATATCACTCAGGGACACAACATTTCCTGAATACATTATTTTGGGTAAGCTTCACTTAAATCATTATTAAAAAAAAACAATTCACAAAACTAACATCCCATTTCTGTTTTTTTCATTAAATAGCATCAAACGTGACCACAACTGCAAAGGACATACAACTTCAAATTTCAGAAAGGAAAAATGAAATCTCATCATAATTATTCATTGTTCACTGTAAGGTACAGAGAACTTCAATAAACTGTCAAGAACTACTTAAATTTCACAGTTCCTTTTCACTGTGGCATTGCACCGTTGCTGTTTTCAAGGGCCCATAAATTTTGACAGCCCACACTGTGAAATGCTGCTCCCTGGAAAAGGTGTGTGTTAAGCACTGACTCTCGGAACCCTTGAAAATTAAGCTGACTATTCTTTTCATCTCCAAATGACGCGTTAGGCTTATGGCTTCAAAATCTGACAATTTACAGTGCTAGCCACAGCAGTTTCAAGAACTCTTACATACAAGGAAATTTCTTGAAGAAAAACCTGATCAGTTTGAAATTCAATAGGCTGTATGTGAGCAATCACCTAGGAAATGCAGCGAGAAACTCGTTACTGTAAGCTACAGTCTTTTTACTTTCTCATGTATATTTACCTCATACAAATGGCTCAGCATTTCACAAATGAGCTTGGGCTGAGTGGAGAACATTTCATGTAAAACTGAGCTGGAAAGCCCTGTTAAAATGTTGCATGTACCGTTTGAAAGCCACATTATTGTTATTTTCCTCATATCATTTTGTTATAGTAAGTAACTTTAAATCAGAGAAAAGTCACTTGAAACTTGACATTAGAATGGAAATATCTGATAATAGGTAAGGATTTTTTTTTATTACAGTTGTTTCCTGAAATTGATTAAGAGATCTTAATCACCTCCATTAATTGATTAAGAGATCTTAATAATTTCCCTGGCTTATGTGTATGTGTGAAATCTTCTTGACTCTCCTTTTAAAATACCCACTGCTATCTTTTAACTTTCCTTTCTGGAAATCATCAAAGAAACTAAGAAGTTTTATTTACAGAAGAACAAACAAAATCCATCCTATCAATAGACATTCTTGAAGGAGGACTGCATAACTCAGTCCTTTCTTTACAAGCTGAGCTGGCTGTTCAGGAGAATTCACTCCTTTACTCAGGAAGCAATTAGAAAGGACAAGTAAATTAGCTGCATTCTGATGGATACATTTTTGGGGGTTTTTCTGGTTTTGTTTTTGTTTTTTTTTTTCTAGGGATTATCATTAGGTAAGGAATTAGTGACCCTCCAGAGCAACTAAGCACTTCTTTTAGAAGTAACACTTACTATTATATAATTTCCTATAATGTGACTCCAAGCTGGTTGTCTGCTTGTGTCATCAGTCAAATGTCCCTCACACATGACCTGACAATTAGGTATTTTCCAAATATTTACCTCCTCTACCCACCTTCCCCCCCCCGCCCCGAAATTTGCATCTTTCTGAATGTAAGTCAGGATACAGACAAGATCTGATTTCTTTTCAGGAGGAAACATATATATTTTAGGAAAATTTACTGATAATAGTAAGAAACAGAGCTCTCAGGAAAGTTGTTCCAGCATACAATAAGCCCTGTATTTAAACACAAGGCATGTCTGCAAGGCTTTTCACTTTTGTAAGAGAGGTTCACGAGGGGAAAATGCTATTACTCACTGTTTGCAGTGCCTGGGAGTCCCAGGCACGCTCCAGTGTTTTGGTGCTGCTGAGAGGAAGAGGAATGATTTTAGCTCTCAGAGTCATAAGCCCATTTCTGCACAGATCAATTGTTTGCAACAGTTTGACACCTTCTTTCATAATGAGACCAAACACATTTATCGAGCATCTTCCAGACAATATCGATCTGAAGGCAGCTGTATTACTTGACCACAAAAGGTGCGTGCCAACAGCCCGGGCTGTTGTTCTCAGCCCATGCCCATGCTGCAGCAATTATGGCTCAAAGAAAGGACTCAGAAAACTGCTTTCTAAAAGTCAAATCATCTGTTACCTTCCTCTTAACGTTACCAATAAGAAGGTTAATTCTAGCAGCTCTGTCTCCTGGTTACTGGTAGAAGCCATTGATTTATTTTCAACGTGTTACTGAACAGCTATGGGTCAGCTACGTTCAAGGTGATATTTTTCTAAGATAACTAAAAGAGCCAGATTCCTCACTTCTGCTGAGCTTGTTGGCAAAACTTAGACTTCCATGTGGCTAGCACGGCCCAAAGAAGCACAACTCCTTTCAAAAAGTTCAAAATTTCTTCACATTTCAACGGTGTCTTCACATTTCTCCTGAACAGAAATTGATTTTTAAATTAAGATTTCACTTGATACATTGCTAATTTTTGCCATTTAAAACCTCCCCCCCCCCCAGTTTTGTTGCTTTGTTGTCCTTGCAAGGTGATCTTAACTATCGTAACAAACAAACAAGCTGGAACTCCCTTCAACATTCCCACACTGTCAGAGAAGGTTATGATGTAAACACTACCACGCTCATGAGGTAGCACAGGCTCATCCTATGGTGAAGAGAAAAGTAAAGTAGTGCTTGAGAAGTCCTTCACCATCAGCTCTTCATCTCATCAGAACTGGGAAAAGGGAACCATTTACTGCTTGATTTAGTCTCCGGGTGCATTACCACAGAGAAGACAATGAGACATTCCCTGGCAATAAAGGAAATCCACTCCTTTAACATACAGGAGCATCTTTTGTCTCTTTACACAGAAAGAGGCACCAAAACTCCCATGTTTAAATTATAATTACCACTAAAAAAGCATCTAGACACCTGCTCAAGGACAGTATTAGTGGTAGGCACATAGCCCAGCAACAAGAAAATGCCAAGATGAGTATTTGAACCTTCAGAGAATTTACAAAACTCTGTTTACAACACTTTAAATAGTCACAAAATAAACTACAGGTTTGCTTTACATGTCTGTCTATCCTCATTACTGTTACTTTTTTTCCGAAATATTATCCCAGTAATATTTTACTAGCAAACATCAACAGAAAGAAATAATTTCAAAGATTAATTACAACTCTCTGCATTTAAGTCCATAAATGTTTCTGTAACAATGTTACTGGCACCTGTCTGCATTTCTTCTCTTAAAATTTCATTTAAGCAATGTTGTCCAAATCCTTACTTTCTTGGGAAGAACTGATAAAACTGAGAGGAAACAACAGTGTCAGGGTAGTGGGGGCTAGAGGCAGGAAATCACAATTTTCACTTACTAGTGCTGCACAATTTTCATTTACTAGTGCTGACATCTTTCATTCATAATTAAGTTCTAATTTTCCATCTAGAAATTTGGTTACTTCAACCTTTTTAGAAGTGACACATTCATTCCCTAACTTACAAGGACAAAAATACACAGGTTTTGCTGGATAAAGTTAAGTCATTCTAGGGTTTTCCAGTTGTGGGGGAAAGTGAGACACAAATCAATCAAATATGAATTTACCTGGAAACAAGTCAATCCTGCAGAGAAAAAAAGGCACAAATATCTAAGTAGCACCATGAACTTCAAGGAAACATTTTTTACTGCAAAAGCAGAACAAGTTCACAGACAGAAGCTAATTTAAAGTAATAATATTTACCTGTAGAAGTACGAGCAACCCCTGACTGTGTTGTGAGTAAAGTGTTCCTGAGTCTTCTCGTTTCCAAAGTCCTCCAATGGGTCTGACCACAGAATGTCACACATAGGTCCATATGCAGGTGGTTCCTTGAATCGATCTAACTAAGAAAAATAGGAGACAAAGAAATACTAACTTCTTTCAACTATGTATCACAGGAACACTGAAGCAAAGTTACTGTTTTTCATTTCAAGGGTTTGCAAATAAAGACCCAAAGCAATTTATTTTTCAGCTTTGCGTGGCTCTGAGCTTTAAAGCTATAGATTTTGAGCAACAGTAAAGGACTCCTTGCTAACACTGACAAAGAGGAGAAGAAACCAAAAATTAAGAGATGTAATGAATTCCCATTCTACATGAATTTACGTGCTTTTTTTTTCCTTTTTCTATGTTGTTTTGCAAGTATTTTAGTGGATGAGGAGATGGTGTTTCTGTATTTCATGATTTTTCAAACATTATTGATTTTACGTGAATGAGACACCTCAAGAAAAAAATTCCATAGCTATTTCAAAGAAAGTTGCCATTTTGATTTTAATATTTTCACAAAAATATGTATTTAAACATCAAGACAAGACCTCTGCATTACATCATCTTGCTATGGCATTCTTGTTGCTCTTATAACCTTAACCCTAATTAAGCAGCTAAAATGTCCTTTCTGTCTAACCACCATAATCATAATGCAAATAAGACAAAGTGCAGCAAAATAGGGAAATATAAAAAGTAGCTATTCCTCTGAAAGAATTCTTTAATATAAAAACATTCCCTGTTAGATGTGTGTGCAAATCAGACTTGCAGTCCTAAATATTCTCTATTCTGACCAAAAAGATCAAGTAATGATTTAGTAGCATACCTCATATACTATTCCCCTTGTAAAAAAAAAATTATGGGAGAACAAATTTGTTTTATCTTTTCAACAGTCAATTAAAAAAGTTTTAATAAGAGACCTCTATAATTTTATCTTTGTGTTCTCATCTTGAAATATTGATAGCATACCTACATTTGTTTAAGCTCTCTACCAATTAATGCTTTTTAAACTATAATTAATTTAAATTAAATAACAATCAATTCCTACTGATTGACAAAAATTAATAAACTTGCTGGGGGGAAGGGTGGGAGAGATGTGTGGATGTTTAAATGTTGATGACTCTCATTTAGAATCTGAAAGTTAAATAGCTTTACATTACATTGTTGCAAAGCCAGCTATTTTTTCAGCAGAGAATATTTTTGCTTACTGAGACAGTGAACCTTTATCCCAGAAACAAAACTTCACATTCTGGAAGTTTAAAAAGTGCAATTTATGTCTTAATCTAATTGCTTTTAAACCAAACCATGTAATCACTTGCTCAAGTTGGTGTTTTTTAAATCTGTATTAATTTCTTAATACACTACAAATTAACCTCAGAATGTAATTTATCTTTTAGCAACTTTAAAGCTCTGAAGTATTTATCCATGTTTGCAAGTCTCAAACTGCAGCAAATAGAAACTCTTTTCTGCAGGAAACACTAAGAATGAATGATTTAAATACTTTATCTTATAAATATCAACCCGGGATCTCTTTTAAAAACACCAGAAAGAAATTATCCTTGATAACATCCAAAACCCGTGAATTACATGAAGAAACTGTTGACATTATTCTTTGAACTTTCTTGAGACTTAAGAAATTTCCCAGAACACAAGATTATCACAAAAGCATCATCTTAGTAAACCTTGCTTAGACAATTGCCTGGTCACTCAAGTGCAGTAGCATTAAAAATGTGGCTGGACCTATAGAGAATTAAGATCTTGACTCTCTTTAAAATAGTTATGTTGTTTTGAGTATATTTGTTGCAATCATACCATACTTTCTTATCATGTGTTTTAAGTATTATGAGGGTTTTTCTAGAGCTATTTTTATCTCTTCTCCATGAAAGCACAGAACATCTAACAAAGTGCAAGGAATCAACAAATGATGTGCTTACATTGTACTAGTACATAATATTTAACAGAAATTACTGCTTTGTATACAATCTCTCCCGAATACTTACATATATTTACTTTTTTCAGAACAGAAAGATGATAAATCCTTTGTTTTCCTGGATGCTGGTGATTTCCTTACCTCAATAAAAAGTGACTAATTGTATATATTCTGTTTTATATTCTATTTAAACAGACTTTTAAAAGGTGATAATGTCAAGGGGAAAAATGTCATACAAGCATCTTACACAAATGAAAGCCAGTGAGAAAAGATTCAGGTTTTAGTGGCTGGCAATTAGCTGTTCACTTATTATGCCTGAGCACTATTCAGACTTACTTTTCTGATGTCATCTAAGGTGTTGATCTCTGGAGACAAGCCACCGTGTACACACAGGAATTGTTGGTTCATCAGAGCCGCCAAGGGAAGGCAGTCAAAGGCATCCATGCAGGCATCATATACCCGTTCTGAATATTTGATTTTACCTTTTAAAGGTTAAGATGGTATCAGAAACATGAAAGATGAAATAAAGAGGTTAGCTTGCTGCTTAGTATCTCAGTCTTGCTCTCCCTGCTCTCTCTTGCATTAAGGACTGTACCAAAGCTTGCCTCATAAAAAACAAGTTCCTTAGAATTATTGTTATTCACTGCTGGAAAAATCTTCAGATTGAGGTGAAACTAATAAAAGGGCTGGCAAGTTTATTATATTTTTCTAAAAACCGGTAAATAACAATTTAATACACCATTAATAGTCTGCCATGAAATCTACACAGAAAGCTCTAAAAAGTCTGCTGAACGGTTATCATCTACTACACTGTCACTCAATATACTCTTTGTGAAGTAATCAGAACTTTAGCTTGGTCACTTATAATTATCTACAGAAATGCCATTGTGAAATGAATGAGGTGGTACAATGAAGCTGAAATGTTAATTTGCCAATATGCACAATAAACTCAGTAAACCATGAAGCTTTTGAACCAATTAACATTTCCTTTATCTCTGACACCAAAAGGAGAAAACAGACTTAAGGCAGTAGCTTCACTTCACAGTGCCACAGGAAAAAAATAAAAGCTTCATTGTGCAGGTGGAAATCTATATCTAAGAAGCTTGTTTGTATCACTGTATCCTTTCCTACCATACAGAAAAGAATTTCTATAAAAAGAGCATACCAAAAAGAATAAGCCTACTTACAGAGTAAACATTAAAATGCTATACTTGAAGGGGAAAAAAAAACAAAACAAACAACCTAAACAATCCACCATACAAATTCCTTGCATTTTTCTATTGTTGCAGATGAGAGCTGATGAGATGCCATCTTCTCCATTAGTGACCTGTCACACAGGTTCCAGAGCTGGTGTGTCAGCAGGCTTTAGAATGCTTTCAGCTGGAAAAGACCTTTAAGATCAAGTCCAAATGCCTACCAAGCTGCTGTATGGGGCAGCAAACAAGCAGCCACTGCAAAAAGCAGCAGCAGCACGGGTTTACTGAGAGCAACCAGGCCCAGAGGGTCCCACAGTAGTCCTGGGCTCCTTCCCAGGGCAGGCCGGCAAACTGTAGTGTCTCAATACCTGCAGCACCAAGTGACAGCATCTCCAGGTTTGTATGGGTGATTGGTCACTACATGCAGGAGGTCTAACCCCTTCCTTTCTCCATGACTGAGACACCCTCTCCAGCCCCTTCAAGCTGATTGCCCTCTCAGGGAACAGTGATTTATTTTAGAATACATTTAAATGTTAAATCTTTTAAAATAATTTTATTTTAATTTAAAATCAATGATAACATGAGAAGTACATTTTAAACGACCAGTGGTAAACCAGTGTCAAATAATCAGATAATAACAAATCGAGATGTGGAAAAGGGAGTTAAGAGAAGGAAGGTTAAGGTAGACTTACATTCTTGCTTAAATGTGAAATACTCTGTTAAATGTCTACATTCATGATTCCCACGAAGTAAAAACAGTGTTTTGGGGTAAAGGATTTTCAAGGCCCACAAGTACAGCACACACTGTGAATCAGAGGAAAAAAAAAGAGGTAATTAATAATTAATTATGCAATTCAAACACTTAGGTTCCACCCCAACAACAACAACAAAAATAGCAGAAGATAAAATATTCTGTGTGAAACATTTATTTTCAACTAGTTAACTTCACTCTTCCTATATTACATGCAAAGATTTCTCCACATTTCAACACAGACAATTTGAAATTAGTATTAGTATATTCTGATCAAGTTTTACACCTTTGCTAACTGATATTTCCCTGTTAGTCATGCACTGCTTTCAAGTGGTGCTACCTATCAAGAAGTAATTGCTATGTATCTCTAATATGAAGTGTGCACTCTTCACCGGACAAATTAGGCAAAAACCTGATGTGGAAACAACTTCACCAGAAGACTCGCATTTCCTGTCATCAAATAAACATCCCACTTTCATTTGCAACTACATCCTAACAGTCTCTTTTGATCTGTTGCCAAAAATTATTTATCTATCCTAATAATAAAGAGATTGGAAATTCAGAATGTCCACCTAACCACAGTTTCTGCTTAGAGTAAAATCAGCATTTTTGTCAATATGTTGCCTCTGCATTTGTACAGTATGAATTACCTTCTACATTCAGAACATCTTGTTGAAGAGAATAATTCAATTAATCATGTCAATATTTTGATTTCTGCTCCTTCATTTGCTACACAGTTTTCATCTTCAGGGAAAAAAAAAACCACCACCCCCCACTTCCTCCGCCAAAACCTGATGCAACATTTTTATGTTTGTGCCAAACCTCACACTATCCATAGGTAATTAGATAGCAGCTGGAGTTTTATACTACTACTCTTCTCCTTAAATTTATCACATGTAAACATTCTCTGTCTGCACTCCTAAGTTCTGTTCTTGTACTCAGAGGGTCTAGAGGCAGGTAAAATAAGCAGAAAGTACTGGCAGCATCCTCCAGAGACTTGCAAAATTAATTCTTCCTCTTGGAAACACCTGGAAGGCATCTCAGCTCATGCTACCTCTTCTTCCCAGACACTATTGCCACTGCCAGAAGCAACAAGAGAGATCAGAATGCCAGGTAGATCACATATCGCAACTATGATAAAATTGTGGTGTTAGGTCACAGGGACTATCTGCTGTGCCCCAAAACAACCACAAAGGGTACGCCTAGGAAAAATTTTCTGGAGTTGGCACAGAGAGAGAAGACTTGGATTTGAAGACTTAATTTCAATGGGAAACGAAGCCTACACTTCTCCCCATCAACAGCAGAATGCTTTGTGTCTTTAATGATAACTTCCTCGTTCCTTCAAATCTTCCTGGAAATTTCCACTTGTTTGAATTTACTGGCTAATGCAAAAAAAAAAAGGGTATAAATGTTGTGAGACCAGAAGTTCAAAGTGACACCTCCGTTCTTGCAAGTAAACGTTCGGCTTTAAAGTTTTATCTAGTTGCCAAAGCTGCTTATAATTTAGAGAAGCACAATGATTAGTACTTAGATGAAATGCTTTATTAACCAAAAAAAGGAGGGGGGAAAAATATAGGAATGGAAAAAGGGAAGGAAGAGGCAAGGGAGGAGGGAGAAAAGAAAAGGGAAAAAGAGAAAAGATAAAGGAGTGGTTTACATTTCCGTTATAACCAAGTTTTCAATTTCTATAAAGCTTTGGCAAGACTAAAAGGAGCATTAGGTACTTCAAATATCATCCAGATTTTGGAAGCAGGGAAAATAAGGAAAGATTAAAGTTTTATCTTTTTGGCATTTGGTACTTTCTTATGAGTAGTTTTTTACATTTCCTTATGATAGATTTATTTTTGCTTTTTTTTTCCTACCCTTCCTTTGTCGCACTCATGAGAACCAGACTGAGATTCAATGCAGTCCAGAGGGTTCTGTGTTTCCCTGCCACTGTTCAAGTAATGAAAGTCCCTCTTTATGTTGTTTTCAGTGATATGATATTGAACACCTGTTTTGGTAACCCCTTTAAGTTTCTCCCTTTTCTGTTCAGTAGACCAGTGAGGTAATATCATAATAGTAAATAAAGACTACTTAGATGATGTAGGGGTTTTCTCCCCTGCAAACCCAATAGCACATAGGAGGGCGACATATGCTTTGCATATCATTGTTCTTACTGAAGTTAAAAAGTTTATAATGCTTTGTTCATGTTGAAAATCTGAGCTTACAATCTTCAATTCTTTGGTAATACTGCTTCCCAATAGCAAAATTTTAAACTCCATTTTATTCCTCCAACTCCTTCATCAAGCATATATGACACATCAGCTCTGCTCTAACTCCATATAAAATGTACAGCAGTGAACTAGCAATCTGGACCTCTGTAATGCATTTTTGATCTGTCTCATTTTGTACTATCAAAAAATAAATGTTACATCTCTTAAACGCCAGCTCTCAAACTGCACTCCTTCTTACTTGCTTGGATTCTTTCAGCTGTTGAAATAGCAGATATGTTAAGTTTGTAACAAAGAGGTAATCTGCCTACCTCCCAGATCCTATAGTCAAGCTGTTTTCCTGCTGAGACTCTGGCAGCCCCAGCATCAGGAAAGAAAAGGTCTGTGCAATTAAGTGCTGTGTATGCCAAAGGCACATATTTTCAAAACAGACATGGAATTTAACTCCACTGTTGCATGCTGAATTTCAGCCTTTCCACAATTCAACATCTCAGCACCTCTTTCAAAAAGGAAAACCAAAAGCCCCAGGCTTCTTGCATTCAAGTTCTGTACTCAAAACAAGGAAACTATAAAAGTTATTACCGTTACCACTAGATTACAACCACAGCAACACCTGTGACACAGCACACTCATTTCTGGGTGCTCTTTAACTGGATCATGCCAAGGAAGAGACACAATTTGCTCTGTAAGCTATGTGGCTTTGTATGGATAATGAAAGATAAACTTGCCTTCCAAATGACTGATAGCAGCGGGCGCTCCCCCAGCAGATGAAATTAAGTGTGAATAAATGCAAGGTAATTCATATTCAAAAGGATAATTTGAGCTACTGTTGCTAAGGTCTGATGATCTGTGAACTGCGGAGCAGTATACTGGCATAACCTCCTCACTCTGTAACTAACACACTCCTCACCTACATATAAAAATTGCAAACACTTTGACTGCACTGGAATAATTATACCATTACAGTGCCTAGAACAAATACAGCTTTCTAAATTGCAATAACTATTCAAATTGAAACTATGTACCTTTTTACAAACATAACTGCATTCACACTAACAGAATGGCTATTACAGTGTTATTTCAGAGACAAATAAAGATACTTTGCATCTCTAACCAAAATACAACAGATGCAAGTTCTTGCCATTTTTAACTACCATCCCTTGAGCACAGAGAAAGAAAACTCTGAACACTAGGGAAAAGAAAGAAAAAAAAAGTATTGCCTTTATTGCAACCGGGATTTCATTGCTTTCACAACTTTTAGGACATAAAAGATGATTTCTTAAGACTCTGGCTGCAGAACAGGGACAGCAAGGCAGTGCTATTTCCATCAATCAGATCTTCCTTGACAACTTAGTCTTTGCCACTTTTTTTTTTTTTTTTTTTTTTTTTGCCAGTATGCTCTTTCTCCCTGTATCTGTTTTTTGTGTTTCTAAAACTAGTGTTCATGTAGGTAGAGGTAGTATGTTGAAAAATTAAAAAGGCTGTGGAAATTGACTTCTTGTAGATTAACAGCGAATCCATTCCTCATGGTCAGGCTCTCAGCTATTTCTGAAATGTTGTTCAACAAAAAAGTGACTATCAAATCCTTTTTCTTAAATGGTTCTCTAATTCTTATATCCAGTACTTTCTAAACAGGTATCCAAATGCTGGCTCCTAGCTCTCCTAGTTAGACCTTGGCCCCAGCTCTTTTCTGTGGAGACAGGTCCCACAGCAAGATGGAAGTAGCGTGGGTGACCTCCAGGCCATGTTTCCCTCCAGCCAAGATCACGTTGGGGGACTCACTCTGGGAAGAGCTGGCATAGGACCAAGCAAGCTGTGAGAAGAGCCCTGACACAAACAGATATTCCAGTCTAGGAACCTAACATATATAAAAAAAATCTGAATTTGCTGAATTGCTGAATAATCACAGCTCTGAAGAGCACTGCCCAGCAAAAATGAGAATTTACAAGATTTTACAAAAAAACATATTTGCTATTGTTATACAGAAAAGGGCAAGGAAATTCAGCATAATTAAGGTATTAGGATTTTCTTTGCTATGAGAGAAATGAAACAAAAAACCTCTCATTGACTTGGTTGACTACTCTTGACCAGCAAAAAAAAAAAAAAAAACAACAAAAAAAAAAAAAAAAAGAGGAAACTGAAAGGTGGTTACTCTTTCAATGAAGTCCTAGAAAGTGAATGGAGACTTGAGAGATGACTGGCATATGGCTTCACCAGAATTCATTTCACCCACAGTTTACCAACATGAATTTATTTACATGTAATTCTTTTCTTGGAAAGGACCAGTTAATAATTTCAAACAGTTCACTGAGGTTACAAGCATCTCAAGAGCTAGATGCTTTTTTAATTGATGCAAGGTCCAATGGTCAAATTCCAGAGTCACTTCAAATACCTCATTTTGTTCTTGCTAAAAATAACACAAAAGCAGTTTCTCCTTCTGGGACTTCATTCTTTGCATTCGGGAAATGAAGATGTGCGAACATTTTGAACCTTAAAACACAACTTTGGTTTATTAATTTTGAATGTTGGTTTAATTCTCCATATCTGCTCTCCCAAAAATGATCAGTATATACCTTATGCTATTAATTTGACATTTAAGCCTGTATGTTTTTATATGGGATTGTGCAGGAAAATAATTCCAACAGTCCATTTACATAATGTTAATAATACATCATATTTGGTATTTACTCTGACTGTGATGTTTCCAAGACTGTGATGAAAAGCAGTCTATACGTATACCCCCCCTATACCATGTGACATTTACGTCTGCCTTTCGAAAGAGAATTTTCAGACTCTGGCAGAGATGAGTCATTCTTCCTTAAAGCCCATTCCTGCAAAACCACTTATGCTGTAACTATTCTTTGGATTTTAAAATAGCCCTCTGTTTTGATCATTTGGGTTTCTTTTCTCTATGACCATAAGACTTTTTTTTGAAAGTGAGAACTGAGAGGTTTCTACTCCAGAGTCAAAATCCTGGAACAGTGCACAAGCACAACAGGGAAATGTTATCAGTTATGGAGCCAAGGAAACAAGTGCACCGTATCAGATAGTGCAACTTGCAGAAATTTGTTATTCTAAGTGAAGAAATGCTCAAGATCTGCCAAAAGATCAAATGGAAAAGAGAATGCAGCTACTGGATAAAGATTTTGTATGTGTCAAGAAGCCTCATCTCATCCTATCTGTTGTAATTCTGTTATTAGTGTCTGATCCTGTGACATCTTGCTTAGAACTAATTTTCAAGACACAGAACATCCCCTCTGGAAATGGTGGAACTAAGTCTTGTAAAAATGGAGCACACATGTGAAGAACTAAGTCCCTAGATCTAAAGCTCCGTGGGGCAAGGATTGTCATTTCTGCTGAGTGCCTTATACAAATACTTTTATCTTTTTCCCTCTGCATTATCAAACGCCCTCCACCTACCTTATGCAATTTCTTCCTCTGTTCTTCATGATAATAGCTTACATTATATAGTACTTTTCATCCAGAAGAATCCCAAATGCTTTGCAGCCCACAGACAAGGATTATCTCGCCCACTACCAGAACTCAGCTAGGTCTAGGCTCAATGGTGTCACTTTTACACTAGATATCAAACAGCAATCAAAAGTTTGTTGTTTTTTTTTTAAATTATATTACAAGTGATTAGTACCTTGGACCAGCTACTTAAATTTTCCAGAAAGACCCCAGAACTGCAATAGTTTCATGTCAGCATAGCACAAAGGGGAGCCAACAGATTAAGGGAATAAAGATCGCAGTGTGAATGACATGGTAGAAATATGCATTGGGATCAGGCTAGAACTCTTTACCACCACAACTTAGCCGGCACAAGGTACTGGTAAGAGCTGGCGCCTGCTAGATATGCCCAGTGGTCCTTCTCCACCAAATGCATGCACCATTTCACCTCCGAAACGTGACAAGTTGCATCCTTCATCATTTTCCTTTCCTTGTCATTACTTATTGTGCTGAATTCATGCTTGAATGCATAGTTCTACATCCAAACACACTTATGAAACAGAAAACTGCCTTTTCTTTCAAAGGCATTTGCTAATCAAGATGACAGGTGGGGAGAATCAGTTATGTCACAAAAAAAACTGGTAATTTGAGAATCTTACATACAAAGTGGAATAATATAAGTGACAGTTCAGATATTTCCTTGGCACTGGCAGAAACTAGTACTGCTTCCAGTGGAAAAAAGTAGTGTTCCAGAATGGAAAAATTAAATTCAGAATATAATTTGCTAAACATGTAAGTGCAGGTTGCTAAATGAATAATTTTAAGAGGCATATTCCCCACCCATAAGCTATTTTGCTTTGTGTTATATGGCAAGTCAACATCTGCTGTTAGACAAGCACTTGAAAGCCAAAACAAATTCACTTATTCTATTTCTATACAGAAATCAAAGCAAAACTCTCCTCATCCAGTTACAGCTTGCCTTGGTGGAAGTCTATAGGAGACACAAACTACGTTATTACAGCTGAAAAATGGTAGGTCAAGATTGAGCTGCACAACAGTTTAAGCCTGTGAAGCCACACCCCCCACTCTTTGAATCATAAGCCAGAGATGAAACACTCCTGCATGCCATATCTAAGCAGAACTCATTCATGCATTCTCTCCAGCACAGCACGTTATCTGCTGTCTTTTTGTTTCCTTTACTCCCTGTCTAGCCCCTCCATTTTAATAAAATTTTTCATCCAGGAGACTTAGATCAAAGAAACCTAAAAATCAAACGTCTATCCATCCTATTTAGCTTGCAAAAGCTGCAGAGCATAGTACTTTCTGTGTTGTATTTGAGGGGCCACTGGTTAGCTCCATCAGCTTCCCAGCACAGATATAGCAGGATTTGGTAGGATACCAAGCAACCCTTTTGAAAACACCAACAGCGACATTAACTTGGATGACTTCTGCTCACAAGTGGTATCTGTGAACAGCTACAATATTCCTGAACTGTTTAAATTACAATGCTAAATATACATAATAAGCTGCAAGCAGTTTTGCAGACAAAAGCAGACATAAGAAACTTACTTCAATGCTGAAGTACCCTCTGTCCACATAGTCCCCCAGGAAGAGATATCGTGTGTTGGCAGGAGAACCTCCCACTTCAAACAGTTTCATCAAGTCAAAGAACTGACCATGGATGTCTCCGCAAACTAGAAGAGAAAAAGAGCAATATTCAGATTCACTGTGCAACAATCATCTTAGGCACATGTATTCTGAAGTCACTATCTTGTAAGAAATGTGTTGTAAGAATTTTGTGCATCATCTTCTAGTTAAACAACCAGTAAGAGCTGGCAATTGCTCAGTAGAAACTTTTTCTATGACTTACATCCATATATGTGCATACCAAAGGCTACCAACTAATTAAAGGAGAGTCAAATCAGGCAAATCCGACCTATAATTATTTTCATAGGTGTCTGTCCGTTCCTTCTACTGCCCAGTAGAGTACCCAATACTAGCAACAGTAGTAAGACAAACCAAAGTAATTCTGAAAATGGGAACATGTTCAAGCAAAGATACTCCTTCTTTCAACATCCCTCCTCTGTTTCTCCAAATCTTAAACTCAGATGAACACCAATAGTCTTCCTATAAAACACAAAGTGTGACTCTCCTGTCTATGTCACTTGTTAAATTGACAAATTTTTGACTTCTGATTTCTGTACAGAAAAATGGCTTGCTTCCTTTCCCAAAGCATGTCTTACACAAGAGGACACCGATTTTCCATGCATTAACCTTTGCCACTTCATTTAACCTTGTATAAATACGTTTCATTCCACTTCATTGCAACGAAGTCAATCTAACAAGCACCTTCTCTAGAAGAGAGAGCTCTTAATGTGACAGCATAAGTAACATGAAGCTATGGCCACGTAGGGATTCCTTTTTTTGTGCTTTAGAGTTAAGAGATTGGCTTGGCTATCTTGTGAAACTGCAAATGGGCAATTTCAAGCATCAGCAGGAAGTCAGGCCCTCACAGACAGCCCTTTTAGAGGCCCTCATGGAAGCTTGGCTACCTGTGCTGTGCTAAAACCTTTGTCCTTATGCCTTGCTTTGTTTCTTCTACCTAAGGGAGAGGGAGAATCCCCCAATTTAGGGCCAAGCTCAGACCCTTTTTTTGGCAATGATCCCTAACAAAGAAAATGTTAATGGCTTTGACTGTTACTGTCAGTTTAGACTGATTGTTCCTTCAGTGACTCAAAAAAAAAAAAAAACCAAAAACCCAAAAAACCCCACCAAACCAACAAACTCGGATTTGCAAATTGAAAGGGTGATTATGAGAAACTGAATAAACGAATGGTCTAAGATAGACCTTATCTTGCAGCAGCAGCACAGCTTCTTATTTACTGCTAACACTTAATTCAGATGACTTCAGATGCTCTCTCCAATGCAGTGGTTCAAGCTTTTGTACTCTAGCAATGCTCTCATTTAGCTTTTATCTGGAAGTTGATGCAGAGGTCCCGTTCTATTACAGATAAACAAACCACACGTTTATCGCATGCCATAGAAAAGCTGAAGTCACATCTAGGCAAAGATGTAAAAGAATCATGTAGAAGAGCTGTAACACCAAATCCAACAAACTTGCAGTGCAAACAGTGTTCATATATAACTGTCTTTCATCTCAGTCCAGTAATTTTTTTCACTTGCATCACTTTTCTCTGAATGTATCACTAACAACAGGATCAATATAATATTGTCATTCCATACAAAAACTAGAACCAACCCCCCCCACCAAAATCAGCTAAACAACACCCCTTAGTTATATTCAAAAGATCATGTCCCAGTCACTGTTTTCATGAATATTTATGTGAAATAAATCACAAGTGATATGTAGATGAGCATTCTTATGTGACAGTAAGAGGGTTTCCTGCCATCATAGCACACTGTGCTCTTATGATCACTGTGTTACATTGCATACTCTTTTTTTCCCTGCCAAGAGTTCTAGATGAGAGCCTTCATGTTGAAAGCTATCGATGGTTCTAATTTCTATCTAAGAATAATATCTGCCATTAATTATGCAAAATAAATACTATTTAAATCCTTGAGTGGCATAACACCACCTCCTTTTCTCTAAAAAAAAAACCCCAAAAAGTAGCACAAATGAAGTTTTTTGATAGTATTTTTATTTGAACATGCTAATCTACCAAACCAATACATGCTGCTTCACTGTACTCCTCTGCATGGACACTGTGGGAAGATTAAGAACACGTGTTGCATACTGATGGCCAAGCAATCTGCTCTCCTAACTTCCAGCAGAAAAGCTTGTAGTTATATAACTGTACAGCTCTACCAATTATCGCCCGCCCCCATTTGCTCCAACAGCAAAAACCTGAAGTTGAACAAGACTGGAAGATTTTTAAATGGATTTAACTTTTTCTCTTTCACTAAAGCATAAAGCAACAAGATTTTGTTGTTGTTGTCGTCATTTGGATGTGTGCCAACAGGTAAATACATTGAGGTCATTACAGAGAAACCAATAACGTTATGGAGCCTTCTCCAAGTAGCTTTACATCCAAGAATTTGTAAAAAGTCAGAAAAACAGAGGGAGAACTAGTGAAGAAGACAGAAAGAAAAAGTGCAGAGCCCTGCAATTCCATGACTTGAAAAATTCTGAATTGGACTTGAGAATACATACACTTTGCACACAGCATCCTACTCTTGTTACACTTGACAACAGATGCAGAAATGTATCCAGACAAAAAAGAAAAAAACAATAAATGGAAAGTTAAAAAACACTCCAATCCAATCTTGCCAATTAAAGCTGTTCCAAAAGAAAGGCTTAAAATCAGCAGGTAAAAGCTGTGGGAAGAAGATACTTAAAATTAAGAGTTAACATTGAGATTTCATTTGTTATGGTCAGATCCCAGAATCCCTACTGAAATAATGCTATATACAATGCTACAATCCTACATACAGTTAATCCAATTAGTATTTTATCTGGAATAGCATGGAATAGCTTAGGGATCTTACACATTCCAGGTTTGTGTGTATAGACCTGAAATGTCCTTACAATGTAAAACCTGTGTCCTCACATTCTGATCAATGGTCTTGTTTACAAATAAATTAAAGGGCAATTTTGTATGTATACAGTACTATATCTATAGTTTGAAGGCAAGTGTTTTTAAAGTTACAGTCCCACCATTTATTTTCCAACTCTAAATTTTTACATGTCCTAAAAATGGAGTATTTCATAGACAGGTGGATGAATGTTTTACTTTCACTGGGTGGTGGCACAAGAGATTCAGCATTATATTTCTAAACATAGAGCAGTCAAGAACTGAGCCTTCATGTCTTGTCTTGCAGCTTCCCATCACTAACAAAAAGCCTTGCAACACTGCTTCACCAAGAGCCTACAGCAAGTATTCCACATCTACTCCGTGTGCCTCTACATACCTCTTAGAGTTCACTAACTTCCTCTTCGTTAGAGAAAAAAGTTTGAAAGCACACAACTTATTATATATTTATGTTTACTTTAGTACAAGCCTTACCACTGGATCTGTTGTTCCTTTTAATTTTGCAAAAAATGTCCTTTTTTATACTTGTGCAGGCCCTCTTTCAGTACTGGAGCACTTTCCTTTCAATAATGCATTCAAAAACATAAGAGAATTTTTTAATGATATAACAGCTAAATAAACCCATCCCAGTGAAGGAGGAAAGTCAATTCTTAATGAAGATCTCTAGGATCAATACACTTATGGATTTAAAGTATGAACAGAGGGAACACAAAACACACTCTGTGTGTGTGGGGGATTAACGTTAAAAGCAGTTGTGTTCATACAAAACTAATCTATCAAAATGAGGAATGTTGGTTAGCATGTCTTCTATTAGAAATTCACATATTTTCCTATATCACTGGTTTCCCAAAAGTGACATCAAGTCATGGCCTTTTTACATTCATCAGTTTGTGATAACTAAATAGTGTGACAGCATACATTTTTTCAACCCTATAAAGACTACTTAATTTATCCAATGCTTTTCAATTTCATACTTTATACTTTCAACATTCAACTTTATATCCTTAAATTGCCAACTGGGAAACAATAAAAGAGTGTTTCCACTGAGTTCCCATTTCTAGGGATTGGTTCAGGCACCAAAGTTGTCTGTGAATTTGTCTGAGTCTGCAAATAGTGTCTACCTGCTGCCTAACCTCTAGGTCAAGAAGCTCCAGAACTGCATGATGTGCTATGTAAAGAAGTTTTTTAGGCTGTTTTAAACTACTGCCCCACTAAATCCATTGGTGTAGTCAAAAGGTTTAAGAAACACTGGTTAGTTGTGGACTTCTTAGAAACTTATCTGTATTGAGAAAGGTTTGAGGGAAGATATGGCCCTGTCCAAAAGATTCAAGTTCACAGGGCTAACAATGCACTAACTGAGAAATTATGTTTCTGAGATGCTTTTCCTACTTGTTTGATGGGTACTTAGATCCTTTACACAACCTTACACTATAGAACAAGGATTTTACTCATGTAACTGTCTATAAAATACCATTCTTCTATGAAAATAGAAATTGGACATTGAGGAGAGAAGGGAGATTTTTGTTTGTTTTTAAAGACTATCATCCCAATACAAATTAAATTATGTTTCTGATGGCTCCCCCCAATTTATGTAAAAGAAATAAGTTATATTAAAACAGGAACCATTAAGTTAAAGCTGTCCTAGCAGTGAAGGAAACCCAAAGCTTAGCAGTTGTATTGACAGTTTATTTATAGAAGACAAAGTGGTGAGCAGTGATTTAGATTGCAATGACTATTGGCACAAAGAAAAAGTCTGAAAATGTTCTTCAGATAACTAAGTGCTGTTCACTACATATAGGCTCAGCACAGAGATTATTCTATGTGGTTTCTCTCTCCAGATGGATAAGAACAAAATTTATATTTATAGTATATCAAACATTGTCAATTCAAAAATTTTCTAGCTGCAACAGTTTGAAAATACTGCCCTTATTTTCTTATTTATAATGTATGTATTTATCTGGGTAACATTATAGTTTGATAATAAAACACCATTAATGCTTCAAGTGAATTTATATTCCATGTAACACAAGCTTATATTCCCATATTCAAATTTCATGAGAGATTAGGAGCAGATATGACACATTCCATTATCAGCTTCAGAAGAAACAAACTCACACATGTATGGCGATTAGCAATAATGAAGAAAAGATATCTTTTAAAGAAGAAAGTAACATTGTGAAGGGAATATCATCAATTGCTTGACAACTTGTTCTTTACATTCACTGAGCTGGGGATGTCTTTGGAATGAGCTCAAAGACACCGTGCCTCAGCAAAGCAGCACAGAACCTAAGGGAGAAAAATAACATTGAATTACACTGCAGAATGCAGGCTGCAAACCACAAAAGGTTTTTTGCTTTGCAAAATATTTAGGAAGTGTTTATCTTCTTATCATTCCACTAGTTAGCACATGCTTCCAGGAGCCTATCATTTTTCAAGGACATCCAGTACTTGCAAGTAGCCTTACTGACAAAGTGACAAGCATCTTGTAAAGCTGCACATATCAGAGCTGACTCCTAGATGGTGGATGCTCATTTGTTGGAGTCTACAGTAGAAGATGGTAAAGTGGTTGCATACCCCAGTGAGAACTATGTCCCAACCATTTCTCTAGACAAGTAAGAGCAATGAAGAGTCATCTAATGTTGAATGAAAAAGCCAAGTGAGGAAGAAGGATTTACAAGCAACAGTGGCCACACAGTGGCAAAACAGAAACAACTAGACAAACTTCTGTAGCTGAGAAGTCAAAGACTGGACTTCCTTAACCAATTGATAAGCGTGAAGAAAAACATCTGCAAGACCTAGATGCATGAAATTCTCAGATGCTTCACGAAAAACTACTGTATTGCTCCTATAGGGCTCAACTCTTAGCCAGAAGGCTCTCATTTTCCCCAAGATTTATGAACAAGGTCACATATAAGAGTCACGTCTTTGATTACATGATCTTTGAGCTTGAACAAGCTTTGTTTCAAAGCGTACATGTTTCTGAGGAACATTATATATTGCCACAGTGGTATGAAACGTATGAAATGCCAGTTTTGTTCCAAGCATTTATTTTCTTCTAAAATCACTAAATAATGAGCCATTTTCTTCCTTGTTTTTTGAAGAACAAGGAGGGAGAAATAAAAGAAGAAACTCCAGATGTAGCACTATTCAAGACACAAAGTCGGTAATGAAGTTACATATGTTGATTTATAGTCTGTTTCTGTTTATAAGCAAAATTTTTAAAGAACTTGTAGATTTCATTACTCACTCTAATTAAAGTCAGAATCATTTATACAATTCATTAGATAACTTACCCTAAGAAAACACGTAGTAGACTCTATATAATGGGCTTTCATATGAATGTTTGTTATACTAAATGTATTGAATAACACAGCTCTATTTCCAAAAGAAGCAAAATCTCATTCATATTCATATCTGGTTATCTAACATGATTATAATAGGCTTTCATCTATCTCTTCCCTTCAATCATAGCATGTAAATTGATGAGTTTATACTACCAGAGTGAATTGGCATTAACAAAAAACTGCAACTACATATTTTCATAAAGAGGCCTGCTTCACCAAAGAAAAAGCCAGAAACCATTAGCCATACAGGTACAGCAAAGGAAACTGCAAATGGACCATCAATGCTACATTTGACAATGTTGTGTGGTTGCTGACATTCTTTCTTTATGTTGAGCCAAAAAACAACCCAGTATCTTGAGAATAGCTGTTTTCTGTGCAACACACAAGGACACTACACTGTGTTCTGCTCTGCCAACACTTGAAATGCTGGTGTCTGTAAAGATCAACCCACGCTCACTCCTTGTTACAGGAGCTGGTTTTCTCCCACCATCCCCTGCAGGCTAGAACAAATTAATGATGCTTGATTTGAAGAGGTAGAGTGAAAAAGTGTGGGGAAGGGAAAACATCAGATCAGAAAAGACCTTCAGGACAACAGTAATTAATATTCTCCTGTGAAGCAGAAGGCAAAACCCCCCAAACCATGCGGCAGTAGCAAGCGCTTCAAGATAAGGCTACAAAAATATCTTCAGCAGAAAGCTTTTTAAAATAGCTCCACAAAATTACTTCTTGTATTACAAAATTATTTGCAATGCCTCAAAACAAAATAAAAGTCATGTACATAAGCCTGGGCAGCAGAGAAGTGCCTTTGTACATTTAAGAGGTATCAGAAGCAAGAGAGTCTCAGGAAACAGCCTCTACCAAGACTATGAAACCTCCACTGGAAGAGAAAATTCCCTTGTCTTCATGCTTCTACTCCAGTTGAATTTTTCAGGAGATTAAGAAGGTATCACAGTACTGAGATGTCAAATTAAACCTTTCTATTCTGGGTCAAAACAAGATAGGAAAGTTGCAATAGAAAAGGGGTGGTAATCTAGTGAATATTTTAGAGTTTTTTCAATATGAATAGGGAAAGGTGCTCTTCTTACAAATATCAGAAGATGCTGTATCGAGTCATAGGGAGAGAAACAAAACAGGATTAGAGTAAAACAGCGTTTATTCCCTTACACATCAAAGAAACAATACGCTCTCTCCCTGTCACCCTCCCAGGTCAGCATTGCCTCTGAGCATCCTCTGTAATAAATGGAAAAGCAAATGCGTCATCATTATCTCCTTTTAACACACTCTTAGATTCAAGGAGCAATGCTTATTCCAGAAATAACCCTATCAGAAGGATTATTTGTGAGGAAAGTGCTTCAATGGTATATAGGTCACGATTTCCATCTCCTATCCTTAGATCAAGATTATATATAGCAATAGGGAAATTCTCTTATCCTCAGTTTTAGAGATGTGAAAAGCAAAGGCCTGGGGAAATTTAATAATGTATATAGTCATGAGTTCGGTCAGTAGAAGGGCAGGGACAGTCAGAGCAGGAACACATTCCCATTGCTCCACCCAATTCAACACATCAGAAGAAGAAAGCCCTTTCAATGAGGAAGAAAAGCCCTTCACAAGAAACAGGCACAGTCTGACTTTAAACAATGCTCCAAATGAAACTCGGGAAAGATGAAATTAGGCAAAATGGGAAAAGGGCTTTTGAAAAAGAGGAGCTCAAATTTACCCAGCTCTTTAGAAAAAAGAAGCATAAAATTCAATGCTGTGTTTTATTCTAGGATTAGTTTTTATATGCATAGACTGGACTGTAATATTGTCCTTCTATAACACACAGGTTTGTTATTAGAATGGCTCAATTTGCCTCTTATTCGGGGTTTTTTTGCCATACAATATTTTTACACAGTCAGCAATTTGACATTAAAAACATTTTGCAGCCAGTCCTTCACAATTTAATGTGATAAATTTTTGTTGATGATTTAATTAAACTCTTAGGATCAGGTTTCTTGATAGTGTTTCTCTTGGCAGCAGAAATCCCAACCCCACTAAAGTTAAAAGGAAGGCACTGGTACTACATGGATATAGCAATAGCTATATAAAGCCCCAAGATGCCCTCGGTACTTACAATGGCTTGACAGATAGCATCCTTGTTTTCTCTTCTTACTGTAGAATTTTAGAGCAACATTACCCTAACAGACTATAATCCAATTACCTTCCAAGCCCCAAAAATTTACAAGACTTTATGGGTAGCAGCATTAGCACATCAAGCTTCAGTATACGAGTGCCTGGCATCTAAAAACCTAACCACAAAAACTGGACGTTCATGTTGGCTTGTAAAATATTTTCCATTTTTGCCTGAGGATAACATTTGTTGTTACAATTTCCTCATTCTGTGCCATTGCAAACTTGCTTTATGCTCCATCCCACCCTTACTCAATATTTTATGAAGAATCAGAAGCATTCTTGGTGGCACAGGGTCACCAAGATGATCAGGCTAGTGGAACATCTCTCCTGTAAAGAAAGGCTGTGGGACCTGGGGCCATTCAGCCTAGAGAAGACTAAGAGAGGGATCTCAGTAACACAAATATTTAAAGGGTGTATGTCAAGAGGATGGAGTTGTATTTTTTTCTGTTCGTTGTCTCCAGAGACAGGACAAGGGGTAATGGACAAAAGCTGGAACATAAAAAGTCCCACTTAAGGAAAAGCTTTTTTACCGTTAAGGGTGAGGGAGCCCTGGCACAGGCTGCCCAGGGAGAGTATGGAGTCTCATGTGGAGATTTTCACAACCTGCCTGGACGTGTTCCTGTGTGATCTGATATAGGCAGACCTGCTTTAGCAATGAGTTGGACTAGATGATCCCTAGAGGTGCCTTTCAGCTGTTATCATTCTATGATTCAGTGATTTCATACTTGTTGCTTCAGCACCACAATTTGTCTTCCCAGGGAAAAACTAACATTTGCTCAACACAAACAAATGCATTTGTTCATTACCTTTTGATCTATAGCACTCTGCCGGTACTTTACAGAAAATGATGTTATGGGAAAACAAAAATACTATTTCTCAAATTTCTAGGCTCTTAAAATGCAATTGACAGTCTTGACCTGGACACTTGTAGTCATCCTGAGCAGAAGGAGCCAGCACAAGTAGTTTTAAAGAAATTCTGTGAAGTTTAGTGTTTGGGCTTAATGGTCTATATTCAGACCTGTGAGAGAAAAGAACCACCAGTGAAGACTTACTGAGCTTTAACTTCATCTTCTGCACTCATGAATTTAAAAGGTTTGAGCTATTATTTTAATCTAACCTTTCTGTACTACAGGTGTTCATGTGCAAGTGTATGGGTATAGGATTAATGAAAGTAAATAATGTGCAACTTTCCTAATTCTAGCTCAAACCACATAAGATGACTTCTTAAAATTACAGAATCTAAATCCCATAATCAACGTCTTACACAAATCTTAATTCTCAGTGAAAAATCTTTGAGGAAGGTGCTTTCAAGAAAGAGCTCTCCATAGTAATTTATATCCTGGTAAAATCTCATATGCAATTAATTAGAGGAGATGAATTTCCTCTTGCCAAAAACCTATACACAAGTAGGTTATTAGATTCATACTGATCCTAAATCCACATGAATCATGGAATGGTTTGAGTTGGAAAGGACCTTAAATATCACCTAGTTCCAGATTTGGGCTAGCTCCTGCACCATACTCCTCAAGCACACTAAATAGTCTCTTCCACTATATTGAGAACTATTTTTGCAAAGGCTGTTGGGGGGGAGGGGGTGGAAATCACACCAAAAATGTCAGATGAGGAGGGAAGGAATATTCTTTTGGCAGACAGCCACCAACCACATCACATGCACTAAGTTGTTCTTGGAGGTGGTAACAGAGTACTGCTATTCAGAGAGATAAGAAAAGGCCACCATCAAAAAAAGCTTGCAAAGAGAGTATTGAAAGAGTGAAAAAAAAAAAAAAAGGAGAAAACCTCCATATTATATCTCTGGATATATATTATATTGAATGGCATTTACAGCACTCTTCTTGTCTATAGTCTGTCAGTAACCTCAAATATGACTTTACAGGTTTCTAATATAGAGTTATCACATGCATTTTCAGTAATTACAACCCAAACATTCCAAGGGGAGGTAAATAAATATGTTAAATCTTATCAATCAGCCAAACAGCATGTCATTGGCATTTGGTTAAATTTGATGCGTGAATGTGTGTGTGAATTCCAGATTTCTGTCCAAGGATCTCTACCACTTTACTTTTCATACTTATGGGATAAAGGCCTTCACTGCTTGAATCAGCCTCAGCCAAACAGGTTATACAAATGAAAATCATACAATCTGAATACACACCACCTGAAAACATCCCCAGCTACAGTTCCCGATGAGAAAATAATCTCACAGATTTGGGATTTTGATAAAAAGTTCAATATACAGGTATCAAACTCCTGAGTCAGGTTTTTATATTGCAAGGAGACGATTTTCAGAAAGCTCTGAGGATCTAGCAATGCAGTTCATTAATTCTGATAGGCCCTACGTGATTACTACTTCCGCAGAACTGCGTAGGTTATCTGGTTTCAAAAAATATGGAACACAGTAATCCTTGAAATATGCATAATCTGTATATGAAACACCATTTAGGTGACCTTACGAAATCTTGTACATCTGTTTAAGTGCAGCATGTATAATAAACGAAGTATCTGAAAATACTTCCAACCCTACCATTCTACGATTCTACGATTTCCCCTAAAAGCAACACCATTAATGAGGATCTGCTTTTAAACAGAAAAGAAAACATGTGAGATCAGCAACTGATTCTCCAAAACACCAGATCTTTTCTGAGAGCACAATTCCAACGCTGAACATAAAAGGAGTAAATCCCATCAGCCACATACCAGAAGAAAAAACTACCATACTTTAACGCAAAACCAAACAATGTTTATGACCAATAAAAAAAAACCAAAAAAAATCCATCAAATACAGGTTTTTCCAAAATGCAATACTGCAGCTGTAGGTATGCATTACTGATGGCAGAGTAGTCATACTTGTATGGTTGTACCAAAAGACTGCTGATAAAATAAAGCTTTGAGTAGAACATGACTGAAGATAAGTGCCTGGCTTTGCAGGGTACTGCTCTGCTGACTGCTGTAATACTCAAACCAGAATGTTTGGGCCAACTTACTGGTATGTAACGCACATCTTCCTCCTGCTTACTTAGCTCTTGATTTCAAACATCTGAAGATACATAGCTTCATTGTGTAACTGCTGGCATTTATTTCAATCGGTTGCTTAGGCCAAATTTAGTTCTGCTTCACTCAGTTAACAGTTAACCTTGTCTGCTGCTGTTACAGACCTTCTGTTACATGGATTTCCAAACTGCTATGAAGTAGATAAACAAGTTACTTCCTAAATTCACATTTTGTGAAGTCATACTTACCAAGAAAAAGCTATTTGATGAGTAAATTAGTATTTCATCTGGGTTACAAGTAAAGTTTCTTGGCTATTGTCAAAAGACTAGGAAATACCTCTTGACTTCTTTTTCTCCAGATCAACTCTCTGTATTAATGTCATAGGTCATACTTTTCTCTGAGCACTGGGACTGCCTAAAGTTCAAGTCCTCTCAGTTAAGGAAGAAACTCCAGTCTCTTACATTTGTTACTTTTAATAATGAGTTGACAATAAGAGTGTTACAGACAAGGGGAAAAAAAAACAAAAACAAAACACTTTTTTTTCCCCTCTCTTTTTTAAATAATGGAAGTAACTTCTGAAACAATGTTCCTTGGGCTTGCTCTTCTTGGAAAGTTGATATATGAACTACTACTAGGTACAAGCATAATCCTCCAGCTCTGTAAGACATGAAGCATCTAAGGGGCAGAGTACTGCTAAATGACTATCACTTCCAATGCAAAAAGTCAAATCTGTGTTTTAGCAGGACACGTTTATTGTTCTGAACCTTTCTGGGCTAATATCAGCTGCACTTCCACAAAACACTGGGCTAACAAAAGCTGTGATCATTATTTTAGACCACAATGCACACACTCCTTTGAATATTATATGTACCACTATCTTGCCAGAGCATACTGCAAAATAATGCTTTACAAGGGCACTAAGAGATGACTGTTTCCCTGTTTGTTCTCCTTTGTAAGCTGGGTACTGGTGACACTTTTTTAACACTATGTTCATGCAGTGACTGAAGAAATTAAACTCTTCTTTCAGAAAACTTTCCTCTGTAACTTTCTTGCTTTGCTGAATGAGTCATTTTCCAGAAAGTACACTGTCTACTTTTGCCTAAGCTCAAACATATAATCAGTTTAATACATTCCAGAAAATATTCTTTACAGCTACTACAATACTAATCCCAACTCCAGCCGCAGTTGAGTTTACTTTTGTCCTGCACATAAAAGAAAATTTATTTTCATTGTATTAAAACAATTGCATTTATTTTTCTCATCTATTTCTTTAGCAAGCCCTTCTTGAAGCACACAGCTGTAGAAAACAAGGAACCACAAAAACGTTTATGGTAAAAAATTATTTGGCAAAAGGAAACACTTGGAAATGCTCAACAGCTACAGAGTATTTTTTGTACTTGAAAGGTCTCTACCTAGAGTATTACTGATCTGTGGAGTGTTTGTGACTCCTCATTAAATACTAAATTTCAGAGAGAAATGCTACTTTCTGCAACCTATTATAGGCTGTGAAGTTTCATCCCATGCGGGCTGGTGATAAGCTGACCTCTACAGCACGTGCTTCTGCTTGACAAAGCTCTGCAATCTCCAGTCAAAGACAAGTTAAAACCCAAAGAAGTTCTCAAAACCACAGGCCCCTATCAAGGCAACTACAGGAGTCACTCTGACCACACTACTTCACTAGAACAATGAAATCATCGAATAAACTAGTCAATCATCATGGAAAGCTGATCATTCATTACAACAAAACCTCCCCCTACTACTGAAAACAACCCAAACCCCCCAAAAACCTAAAAGCCAAATGAAAAGTGCTAACTTTTGCACACATTCAGGACAAATGCACTAAGCTCAGCATTTTTACAATTTTTGTTGCAATCAAACTTCTGTCCTTGGTAACAAAAACATCCAACTCACAAAACTCCACTGTCTTTTTCAAGCAAAAATGCATTTGTCTGCATCTACCCCATGTTTATAAGTCTTTATGGGACAATTGATAATTCCAGATGCTTAAAGTTTAAATTGTTGCTAAATTTAAAAAAAAAATAAAAACAAAACAAGATAATATTTCAAGAGAGTAAATCAGCAGTTAATGTCTGAGACAGCTGACACCACAACCATTCATATGGTGTCTGCCAGAAAAGCCTGCTGTCTTTTACACTGAAGACAATTTTCATGCTGGAATTTATATTTTTTCTTTTATGCCTATTTCTGGATAGTATACTCCTTGCTTGCAAGCCAGCAAGAGGTCTTATTCCCAAGAAGACATTGCCTTGATTTTATGAAACAAAATCTTCTGCCCTTGGTATAAATTCCTTTACGAAGCACAGATTGCCACTGCTGCATCTCCCTTGTGTTGGTTAGTACAACTGATCGGTCACATTTGGCTCTTGGCAGTCCAGCAATTCAAGGGAAACTGTTCTCTCATCGATTTGTTACTGTCAAGTGAAAAATGTGTGCTAAGAAAAAAAACCCACGCTATTTGCACTTCAGTGACTTTTCAGGCTGCTTGCTACTCCCTCTGGATTGCAATAGCACAGTTATTTGAAGTGATTGCAAAGCTGAAACGATTCAGGCATATAAAAATAATAAAATTCTAATGTATTCACATGTTTGTTAGAACTTGCCTGTGCTTAACTGAAACTGAAGAAATTGCTTGGCAGTTTCCTTTTTAGCCTCTTACATCTGGCCATGTAATTAAAAATCCTCCTCTTAGATCACAAATCAGTATTCGTTAAACCCAAAAGTTTTCATGTGTTCTAAAAGTTTTAATCTACATTTTCACTGAAAATGTTATATTCTTTTCTTATCTATTCAAATTTGAAATATTTTTGTTCCTGAATTTTGTAGACAAAATTCATTAAAGACTTTAAACTGGCAACAGCCTATCTACTGTAAGTAGCCTAAAAGAAAGCTGAAAAGCATGTGACCAAAAGGAAAACAAAAAGACCAAATCAACAGAAGCTTCTCACAAAAACAGAAGACACATTACCATGACTAAATATATGAGTCAGTGTAGATAGGATCTCTTCAGAAAACACACAAGTAAGGTAATCAAGTCTCAGAAGATCATCACCAAAAAAAAAAAGTGTGGGCCAGTCTTGGTGTTCAAGAGAAGCAGAGATATCTACGCATCACAGGAAGTAGAGCTGAATCCATTATTAAAAAATGCAAATGAAAAAGAATGGGCTTTCAACCTGTTCTTCTCATCTTTCCATGTAGTCTTGGACAAAACACAATGCTAAAATACAATGAAAAAGTATTAGAATTCTTAACTCAAAGGAATGTGTGTAGAGCTAGGAAATATTTAACTTTTTCCATCAACAAAAGCAAACAGTTGTATAACAAAAAGCCACTTACATTTGAAAATACTGATATGAAGGATAAGTAGCTTTTCTTTGGAATAGCACCTTATTGAGAGTAGAAAAGATGAAATTGATTTCTACAGTTGTTGCTAAAAACAGCCAGGGTCACCTTTCATATATGTTAGGACTTTTATTAAGAATTATTGACGTCTAAAAGACTATTTTAAGAACTAAAGACACAAAAAAGTAGTCTTGGTTCATTTCAAACACCTGCCTAGCTTGATTAAAGTTGCATTTAAATATTCCCTGAAACTGAGCCACCTAAAAGGATCTACGACACTGGAGCTGTTGTGCCAATTTCTCTTAGAGGATAAAGGCTTAAAAACTCGCCATAAAGAATGTCACTGTCACCTGTTCCATCAAGGACCAACAAACCAAGTTCACGGCGTAAGGGGATCCCAGAATCTGGGCAGGATCTAGAAGATCCTCCTCCAACGTAGGAAGAGTCTTATCTGTCCCTCCCAGACAGAGCAGGGAGCAGCTTCCAGCCCTGAGCTTCCGCAGAGAACAGCTCTAGACTTCTTTTGAGCACCTCTCATTGATCTTAAAACAAGCAGTAGTAATAAGGCCATTAAAAGAATAAAGCTGCAATAGACTTCTGCAGTGTAGCAAGGCTTTTGCACTAGGCACAAGTCTTGCAAAAGTCAAGAAAGCAGTTTTCACTTTCTTCTTTCCCTTGTAAAAATTGAGACAATAAAGTTCTATTACAGGCATTTATATCTCTGCTAAAAACTAACTGTTTAAATTGCACATTCTTAGTGAGCCACCAGTAGCATGGGTAAAGGATAAAGGTCAAGTATGATTTGCATTGGATCAACAATTCTGTACTCTTTATGTCAAAATTGTTCCTTAGCTGGTGTGTTGCAAGTAACTGAATATAGCTATCATACAAAATTATCTCAAGTAAAGAACAATATTTTTGCCATTTAAACAAACTGATGGGCAGTCTATACCCAAGAAACTTATTAGCATTCAGCAGTCCCTTCACAATAAAATCTTTATGCACTTACAAACTGACTCACGTAGATCTCATTTACAGACTATTGCCTCTCTTCAGAAAAATACACCCCCAGAAATATTTGCAAAAGAGAAAAAAGTCCAGATGAACACTTCCTGCTTGTTTTCTGAGTGTGTTTGGTACTCAAAGTTAGTAAATACAATTATCTTACTTGCCTATAATTATGGTGTCATTTCAAGCATAGAAGTTGATGTTGTGAAACATCAAGAGAGTCTCATGCCCCTGAAGAGGCATTACAAGATATAGCCATTAAGGACTGGACTAACACTGTGTTCTCTCTGTAGATAATGCATATTAATGATTTGTGAGATTGTTTCATACCTGACTAGCCAAAATAGCTTTTCAGATGGAGGTTCTGCCTCTATTAGAGGTTTTTTTATCTGCCATCTACAATAACAATATTTCTGGGAAATTCCTTTTTAAGTAAAAGGATAAAAATTCACCATTTCAGGTAACTTCTGAGTGGACTGCAGGGCTGTTGTGCTTTTCAAAGTAGCCCTTGAACATGGATACTCTAATGATCTAGGCTCATTAACTAGAACGATATAAATCATTATTACAGCAGGAAACAGACTGCAACATTTAAAACTCAATTAGTGACCGTGCAAGCAAGTGATAAGCTGCAAAATTCTGCTTTTCTGTTGAATCAAAAATTTAGTGAGAGAACTGACACCACTCTCTTTTGCTAGTTTAGTTTGCTGGGAAAGCAGGAAATATTTTTCCCTTGCAAATTGCAACACTAGAAGAGTTTATTGGGTAACTTAAAAAGCCCATTTCTATACCCTTTAATCTCACACTAGTTTTTTTACCATTCTTATATATGGTAGTGTAACAGTCATTATTGGCTGATGCAGTTTTTTAGTTGCTAATCAGAATGAAGTAATTTTTTCAGCATTTGTAAAAAAAAACAGAAAACTACTTCATACAAGATACCATCCTGTCTTTTTTAAAACGTGTTTTTTTAAAATTCAGTAAACCTCTAGAGACTGAAAATTCACCTCTGGAATTACTGAAGGATACATTCCTAACACTAAAGAAATGGTGTAAGTAGTGGGAGAATAAAGGAAATTACGAAGTACAAGAAGGGCATCTTATGAGCCAAAGGAGGTCACTTTACCTGTCCCCCAAAATTCTGTCCCAAACAGAGTGATCGTTCTACACACAGAATGGTAATTTTCTGCATGTAAGAGAAAAACAACCAACCAACATTTTTCTTTCAAGGACAGACAGATCCTGAGAAAAATAAAAATAACTCAAGCAAAAGGTCTCTTTCTGCTACTTAGGTACTCATTGCAGGAGGACAAGAGCTGTCTAAATACAAGGGAAAATATATTGATTTAACAACACAGTTTACTTGTCTGATCTGACTGTTCAGAAATGGAAACCTCAAAGGGTTCAGCGTGGGAGATGTAGACTTAGTGAGAGATTAAAGAAACAGAAACACTAAGGAAAAAAAAAATCACAAAAAAGTCAATAGACTTCTGAAATAAAGTACAGGCCCACTGTTACAATTGCTCTAAATACATGTTTTACAACTCTCTTAATTTCAATTTTTATTTTGCTCTTTCCCTTGTACTTTGTTTCACCCTATTTTTCAACATATCAGGACAAAGATGGCAGAGCTACATCAGGAGGGAATGGAGAGAGCATGGCTTTCAAGGTCCCTATCTGTCCTGAAACTTGGACTGCATCAAAATCTGTGATACTGAGATCGGCTCTCAGTCTCAAGCCAGAAACAGGTCCATATTTAAACAACAGACCAAAAATAAATGAAGTGCAGATGTGAAAAAAAAAATCCTGAAGAGAATTCTGAGACAACAGTTGTCATCTAAAAATCCACTACTCTTTATTTTTAAAATAAGACAGAAAAAATCTGCCATTCTGAATAGAATGAGTAAACAAAACCAGTGTATATTCAAAGTTAAAATCAAGCTTCACACTTAATTCGATGCAATTTTACAGAAATTGAGTATTCTTTAATTGTCAGTGTAATGTTACCATTGAGCATGGGTCATATACAGATTTTGCATCCAGATAAAATAATTCTCCCTCATCACTTTCTTTATATTATTAGAGAGAGTTTATTTCAAGAAGAAATAAAAAGATGACAAAAGCAGAAGACAAAAGAAATGCATGTCATTTTTTCCATTGAAAGTCAAGAAAACAAAGCGGAAAATCACAGCTTCACAACACAAGAAAAATGCTTATGAGGCTGCCAAACATCATTAAAGTTTAATCAGCTCTTCAAGCCTTTAAACTTTGCTGAAGTCCTCCAATTTTCATACTTCACCTGTCAAGAAGAGCTGCATCTGCTCAGACTCTTGATTTGGTATGAATCAAGTGTCCTGTGTAAGAGTCAAGACGAAGGCCTCGTCATCACAAAGGCATCTCTGCTTTCACTGGACTTCTGCAAAGTTAGCATCACAGGTGCTACATTAACGACGACACTGCACCAACTGCTGTGGAGTCAGGTCATCCTGCCTCATGCTGCCAGGCTGAGCAAGGACCAGAACAGATGACCAGTAAGTTTATGTACTGCTGAAGATCAGTAGGTGGTATTCCTTCCCAGGAACTATCTGCATTTCTCATGTTTTATGTAAAAACATAAAAATACTTCTTTAGAAAGATTTTGTGTTGTTTGTTTTGCAATGCATAGCAATCACAATGCAGAATAGTGGTCAAAAGTTAAGTGGATATTGTACAATAAAGTGAGGAAATATCTGCTGTAAGCACTTACAACTCATTTTAAGTGAATTGTCAAAAGGACAATGTGTCGATAGAGTGCAAAGGTATTCATAATGCTATGCTGAGTAGTCACAGTTATATTAGCCTCTAAATTAAGCAATTTTAAAGCCTACAATAGGATATATTCAACCCATGTCAATTCTTTCCCTCAATTTGGCTTTATTTGATTTTTTTCCATTCAAACCAAATTCTGTTTCTTTGCACATTTGTGGAGAACAGTTACTGCTGTATGAGGTGTAGAGACAGTGTGTCTGATGTTAGTATTACTAAGATGGGAACACATCTGATAGTAAGGTATGTTGTTTGAAAAGGATTTATTGCATTCCCAGCTGAAAAGAAACAAGGTAAATCAGAAATAACAAAATCTAAACAAAGTCTGTTTTCATGCTGACTGGGCATGAATAAGAATTAAGGAAGATATCCATGGTACAACGTATTTTTACAATTTACTCATTTCCTACAAGTGGCATTAGATCCTTATCTTTTATCACCTGTTCATCTCAAGCATTTGCCTTTAGTAGGGTGATAGCAAGAGAGAACTAAATGAAAATAGATTTGCCAAATCCAACCCTACACTCACTTAAGTTTTATTTAGAGAGCAGAATTCCACAGCTGAAAGTAAAACCTACCACATACCATAAAAAAGTAGCTTCAGAACAGCAATATTACTTAGAATAGTAACAATTTTGTATTGAGGATGCCTAAAATTTGCAGATGGATATGAAACACTGTTAAAAACAACACCTATTTATTTGAAATAAAGGAAATGAGAGTTCATAGGTATCTGAAGTATGAAGTATCTGGCCATTGTGTCTTAGATGCTCTAGATCATGGATCCAAGCCACATTAGAGATGATCAGCAGCTGACCTAGAGAAATAGGGAAATTCCTTGAAAAACAAGGTAAATTAGCTCACATGATGCTCCAGGGTCTGCAGTCAAGCTAACACAGTTATCCATGCTAATCTGTCTAGCAAATTACTTTTGGTTTCTCTACAGCAGATAATTGCAACTTCAGGTAGGAAGAAAAAGATTTCCAGATAGGAAGAAAAAGGTTTCTAGGTATGAGTTTTCATGCAGCAGGTGAGGAGGGCCATGCTAAGGGAGGTATCTAGCTGGAGTGTTTGGTATGGGGAGATGTTTAGCTTTCTTTCCTAACCATACTTTTGCTTTTAAAGAACAAACAAAAGTTTAAGTCCAAAGCAGACTGTCAGGACATAGAAAAGCACGAAATGAGCATATAAACAATGGCTGGAGAAGAAACGTTCCCCCCTTGTCTTACCAAGTACTATCTCAGTAACACTAGTTTTATGGAAATCTGTACAGTGTTACTGAAAGGAAAGTTATTCTCTGCAGCTCATATTGCTGTCACTCAAAAATCTCTCACCGCACTTTCTGTAAGATGGAGAAGAATGCCATTAGCATCTCTATTAAAAGGGTTTTGAAACCAGATCCTGGAGTTAACAAGCATGAAACATCAACCACAAAACACAACTAAAAAGCTTTTGCTTTCCCGGGAGGGTTTTACTTTTTTTTTTTCTTGTTATTTTCCTTAACAGCAAATGAAATAATAATAACAAATTATTCTAATAATTGAATGCCTCCACATCTTTCTGGAGGCGTTCATTTATTTGCACTTACATACAAGTAAAATCACTGTATGGTATGCTGCTGCAGAGTTGATTCTTCAAGAGTATTCCTTATGTACTTTCTCAGGAAAGAAAATGATTAAGTCACCAGATGGAACTGATACTGACATTTCTCCATCATCAAGATCATGCTAAAACATAAAGACATTCACATAGCACAAATTGTTATATAATGAAACTAAATTGTAAAGATGTAAATAAAAGAGCTATTGCTCACCTGATGATATTTCTTAACTATAAATCCCCAGAAGCTTAAATTCAGCATTTCTGTGTTCACTTCTAATACTTAATCCAGCTATCCATGCAAAAATTCACTTCTGGAGAGAGCTGGGTAGGCTATGCTGGCTTTCCAAAACAAAAGCTAGAAGATCCAACAAAAGGTTACAAATGGCAGCATGCTGTCTCTTGACTTCAAACAGATGACTAAATGGGCCACCATAAGCAACAAGAAAAGTTTAAGTACTAAAGAAAACATTTATTCTCTCCTAGTATTCGTGTAAAAGAAAGTCTCTGTGAAGGCCTTCTGGCATGCATCAAGAAGAGTGTGTCCAGCAGGTCTATGGACGTTATCCTCCCCCTCCGCTCTGCCCTCATAAGGCCACATCTGGAGTATTGTGTCCAGTTCTGGACTTTCCAGTTCAAGAATGATCAAGAGTTTCTGGACAGAGCCCAGCAGAGAGCTACAAAGATGATCAGGGGACTGCAACGTCTCTTTGATGAGGTCAGTCTGTGAGAACTGAGGCTGTTTAGCCCAGAGAAGAGAAGTCTGAGAGGGGATCTTATCAACACTTGTAAACACCTACAGGGTGGGTGTCAAGAGGATGGGGTGAGTCTTCTTCTGTAGGACCTAGTGTCAGGACAAAGGGTAATAGGCTCAAGCTGGAACACATAAAGTTCCACTTGACCATGAGGAAAAACTTCTTTCCTGTGAGGGAGCCCTGGCACAGGCTGCCCAGGGAGGGTGTGGAGTCTCCTTCTCGAGGCCTTCAAAACCTGTCTGGACACGTTCTTGTGTGACCTGATTGAGGTGAACCTGCTTTAGTAGGTTGGACTAGATGATCTCTGGAGGTCCCTTCCAACCTCTACCATTCTGTGATTCTGTGACCTTATGATGTTGAAAGTCACAAGAGGAGGATATAAACCTGTTTTCATTAACTTTCAAATTCTAGAAACACATAATGACTTTGGAAATCTTATAAATCCAGTTCAGAAATATCAACGTCTGTCTTCTTAGTACTCTTAAATAAAAGTAATTACTATTAATTAGAAGTCAGCAAACTTGCAATGGAAGTTGACCATTATTTTCCATCTTGCTGAACTCATCAAATGAGCTACCAGAACTGTAATTTACTTCATGCATACTACTTCATGGGTTACAGAAAAATGAGTATCTTTCCAGTTATGATAACTCTGTATCTATCTGGTTCCCGACAGACGTATGATGCCAAAATTTAAAAAAAAAAAAAGGGCATAGTACACTTTTGCAGAAATGAATCTATATGTCCCTCAAATCGGCTCCCTGCAATTCAGTTCTCCAACAAGTAATAGCAAGGTTTATATCCTCAGCAGGAGGTTACATTAATAACACTGCATTTCTCACATTGGAAGAGTAGCTACAAGAACAAGTGCATTAGCAGATTCAAAACATGCAATTATTGGTTTGAACAAGATACCAAAGTGTTAAAAGATCTTACTGGGAAAATGCAAAAATCATTTCACACAAATGTAGAATGATCATCAGGAAAGACTTTCTTTTTGTTTTTTAAACACCCAAATTGATAGCATCCTCTTCTGGCACAATTTGTTGTTATTAGTCACAGAAGTTTTTTTTAAATTTATTATTTACTCAAGTTTTTCTGGCCAAGAAATCACAGGCATGTAACTTCATCAGCAGGGAGAACAGATGGACATTCCCAACAGTCTCCTGTGCCCCTGGTCTCCTCAGCATGTTTGATATTTTTAAGTGATGGATGGGATAGAGGTTTGGCTGCTAGCACTACTACTCATGTGCTCAATTTGCAGAGTGCCCACTCCTGTTACCTGGCCTGCTCAGCCATGTCACAGGTGCCAAGTATTGGTCATTTATGATATTCAAGCTGCTCTCTTATATTCTGAAAATACACTACTATTCCATCACTGGATATATATTGACAAAATATCTAAGAGTAAACAAAAATAATGCAATTGACTTGGTCTTTTAATATGAACTTCTCCCTCTCTGTTTGAAGTAAAAATATACAACTTCATTAATTTTTTTAATCTCATTAAAATAAAACTAACTTCTATGCTTGTCTGCACAAACCAAAACAACAGTACTAAATTGTAGGCATAGTCAAAGAGTTAAAAGAACACTTTAAAGTTCTAAAGTCAAGTATTCAGTATCAGAATTCATCTGCCTTTCCATATGTGTTATCATTATCTTCAATTAGAGACCACAGTATGACCTCTTTTCTCTCCAGGAATTTTGCAACATGCAGTGTGAAGAGTGGACTGTAGGGATATTCAAAGAGCAGTGTTGAACATATGGCTGCATGCTGAAGCCTTGCCCTCTCACATCAGGATTCAAACACAGAGCCGTTGACTTTCCAATGTCTGCAGCACCAGGCATAGAGAGCCTTCAAGTGGATACCACAACAATCTTTTCACAGGAGCTAGATTCCTGTTGAATACTTATTGTCTGCATATCAATTCAAGATTCATAAGGCTAATGCAAACTGTCCAGGAAAAAAAACAAAAGCAAACTAAAACAAACAACTAAGCATTCAGCATGTGATGAATTCCAGCACAGACTCCAGCAACTTCATGTACCACATAATCAGCAATTCAGCAAAATCTTAACCCCGGGTTTCAACTCATATAATGAGACAAACCTAATGAAGAGCCAGCTGTAAAATGTCTAGGTTACACTGACAAGCAGCCTACACTTCTAGCTCTGCCAAGGAGAGAGGCCTGGACAGGCAAGCAAGGTTTCAGGAACAGCAGAGGAACTATAAATTCACACCTAGTTTGTGTGCTTGTGTCCCTTATTGAGGGCTATTTGACTTTAAATAGCAATCCCTACAATTACAAGCTCAGGCTACGCTGTAATTTTAACAGCATCAATGGAAGGTCTGTAGTTTCTACTATACAAATGAAATTGGATCTGACAATGATCTATGCCCTCTCATCAGAATTCAGATGCTTTTTCCTACAGCAGTATCGGTTACAGCCACAACCCGCATAAATATAAATTTTAAAACAAACAAACAATCCCTCACCTTTAATCCGTCAAGATATCATTTAAAACACACATAAACACTCGTGTATGATTTTTAAGAGGCACTGCAAGAAAGAATTGAAGGGAATCAAAGCCCATAGTCCTGACATGCTGACAATTCTGCTTATGAATCCTTTAAAAAAAAAAAGGAAAAATAACCTAAACAGACAAACAAACAAGCCAAAAGCACAAAACCATTAAAAACCACCCCAAATGAACCAGTTCCATTTTAAGCTAATTCATTCTTTGTCCTTACTAATTCTAGCAGAATCTTTCCAGAAATTTTTTTGCTCTGAAGATGAACTTTTCTTAGTTACAGCAGACTTGTTACATTAACAGCTGACCATCCATTCTTGTACCAACACTGACTGTTAAAGAAAATAGGTTATCTTCCCTCCAGCTTTTTCTCACAAACTTTTTTTTTCAGTCTGCCTTATTCCATGACTTTTGCATCCTTCATTTTTGGAGTATTTTCTCAATACTTGCTTCTGTTTAATTTCTTCTTGAATACAAGCAATCAGAACTACATGTGTTATTCCAGACAAGTTTCACCAGGGCTCTGAACCACACACTGATCAAAATCAGCTCAACACTTCTGTGTGCTTATTAGAAATGCATTTTCAGACAGGATGACTTCGTTCTTTTCACACTTACAGTCACTCTGCAATTAACTATCAAAGCTAAGACTTTCTCCTCCACAGACAAGCTGATGAGCAACCTGCTCACAACAGAAACTTTCAGTTTCACATACAAAACTAAGGATTTAGTCCCATTCCTGCTACTGCAATCTCTAGCACATTCCATTTCTTCCCTCATTTCCAGTCCTTCTCAATTGGATATGCCTCCCATAGAGTGTCTTCAGCAAAATTTATTAACACATGCCCACTCTCTTACACCAAGAAAATTAATATAAGTATTATATACAATTTGTCTCCTGATCAACTTCCAAACTTTCTGGAAAAAAAGGCACTTTCTTTAGCAGTGCTCAGGTCATCTCACCTTTTCATTACAAGGCTGACAGAGTTTTGGTGAGAATCACAAGCCTAATGACTTCCCTCAATGATGACCAGATTATCTAGATATCCAGCCTACACCCAAGCTCTCATGCAGTCAGTCAGCCCTAGAACAATCTGACATCAGTACTACAAAGAGAATATCTTTATCCAGAGTTATGGCATCTTGAGATTTTATCCTGGAACTGTTATCCCCACTGCCAAGTTCCAGCTTGGAATGATGCAACCTAGCAACTTTTTCTATTGCTATCGCTCTTCCTCAGAGCTATCTCCCAGCTCCAACATCTGCATACACAGATCAACAGCTGCACTTGCATCTGGAGAAAATTGAGAAGATAATTTTGAAAAATATAATCTATCAACCACTATGTCTGGCTCCTCTCTTCTGATCAATCTCTGTAATCTCCTTCACTGTACATATGGATATACCAGAGATGGACGTATTTATTTTACAGGGTATTACAAGATAGGTTTGCCTTCTCTCTCATTCCTTTCAGGTGCCAAGGCTGTCCCAGTCACACAACATAACACAACACAACACAACACAGTCAATCATGCCCATGGTTATGTGGCTGTGCATAACTTGGCTTTGTTTAGCTTTCTTTGATATATGCACTTTGGTTCTGCAGGAGTCACTATTGCACTGCCTGCAGAACTGTCAATACACTTACTAGCCAGACACTGTGTCTTAAGTTACAGCCTTAGATCCACAAATGTGAATAGAACCAGAAAGAACAACTATCATTTGTATCATGATACAAATTAAAACCATAAATAAACAACTTCTATAATGGTAGAGGATTCAATCACTCTCCCAGGGGCTGTCATAAGACAGCAACGTGACCTTGCTCCAGTGAAAGATAATGGTTCCTTGGTCAAGTGAAGTGATCCTTTCCCTCTATTCTGTACTGATGAGGACATACTTGGCATGCTCTGTCACATTCTGGGCTACCTAGTACAAGACAGACACAAAGTTACTGGAGATAATCCAGAGAGAGACACAAAAGTCATTAAGGAGCTGAGCATTAAGGAAAGGCTGAGAGAGCTGGGACTCCTCAGCTTGGAGGAAGGAAGGCTCTTTTCAATAGTGCCCAATGACAGGACACAAGGCAATGGACACAAACTGAAACACAGGAGGTTTCCTCTGAACACCAGGAAACATGTTTTCCCTGTGAGGATGACCAAGCTTTGGCACATGTTGCCCAGAGAGGTTCTGGAGTCTCCAATCCCAGAGAAATTCAAGAACTGTCTGGACACAGTCCTACACAACTGGCTCTAGGCAGACCCGCTTGATCAGAGGAGCTGGACCAGATAACATTCAGAGGTCCCTTCCAACATTAGCTATTCTGTGATAACATGCCCTTGGTGAGAGTCATTTAAGTGATGCTCTAAGCATCTTAGAAATCCCTACAATTTTGCCTCTCAAACTCTTAGAAAAGCTCTCCTTCCATTTGCTCTAGAAACACTGTACAGCTTAATACCTCAAGTGCGTAACAACTGGCAGCCTCAAGCCTTCCAATTTCTGACTATCATTTCCTTTTGACTCTGAAAGTTGCATACTACACTGTTGTCACATCTTTAGCTCAATAAAAAAATTTAACCAGCTTTGGTACTACAGACTAAGTGCCATACATTCAGGAAAAAGAAAAGCAAGTCTCAATAAAACTTCAGTAGCATGTATTAATCCTGATGAACCACAGCAGATATGTTGACACACAATAGAGTTCTTTTTTCTTATTTTCCTGCCATGAGTTATGCATACACATGCTCCCAAAAAATACTTACAGCTTGCTTTACCTCAGTTATACAGATAGAAACCACATGCAAAATCACTGATTGTACTTTGAAGACTGGCACAGTCTCAAAGATGCACTGACACAGCCCTCTTAGCAATAGGGCAAAGCTCCTACACTACGATTAAATATGCCTGCATCCAGTTGGTTGCTAATTAATGCTTCATTAGGATGGCCAAAGTTCAGATGGCAAAAGTCCAGATGGACAGCAAAAACCACATACTTCTTCCAAATACCCTGCAATGTGGTCTCCTGTTTTCACGCTGCCACAATGCCTCAGGGCAGGTTCTTTCAATATCTGCAGAGAAGTCCCTGGTTATTCTAGATGTTTGTAACTTGTGTTCCAGAGGGGAATCACAGGGCAGAGGCTTTGTCTGGGAAAATGACTATAACTCTTGAGAACTGCTTGTCCCTTTTAACCTTATTTTCTTTTTGATGCCATTTCAGATGATGCTGTAGACATTACAGCCAAAAGTGCAGGTCAAGTTCCCTAATGGAACATCAGCTGTCTGGCATGGCATAGCCACCACACAGAAGCAAGGCAAACATCTGCACAGCAGCCAAGTACTGCCCACGATTAACCTGGCAAGAAAGAGTACCATTTGCCAGCAACAATCCGTTACCTATTTGACAAAAGCACCAGCTACACAACATGAGTCAGACATCTCTGTAGGCGACTTGAGAACAGAATTATGGGCTGGTTTGTTTTTCTTGACTTTGACACCCAGGCAAGGCATTGCAGATTCCCTCTTCACCCCTACTCCACAGTGAGAGCAACCCAACAGTACAGAGGATCTCTCAGCAGCAGAAAGCAGCATGGGCCATCCACCCACACCACTAAGCTCACACCTTAAAGGAAGTTTAACCCTTCTAGAAACAAGTTTGTACTGAAATACAGAACTTACAAGAGGCACCTTGTCCATATCATTTAGTACAAAGATATGGCAATATTCTTGTCAAGAAACCCTAACACTTTCTGTAGTGAACACAATGGTATTTTAAACCCCATTGTTTCGTAAGATTTGCTGGGCAATGTGCAATTAGGCACACTGGCCCTTTACGGCAGGTAAAGTTGTGGACAAGGGATTCTTCTGCTGGCATTTCAGTTACTGTTTTCAGCAAGTATCATATCTGTCTCTCAAAACTCCCCATCTATACCTGCACCAGGTAAAGGAGTAGCCTATCCTAGTGACAAGCTACTGATATTCTGGGACATACCTAAAATCTCAACTAGACATCTAGGATTTAAATCCTCAAAGCATGCATTAGCAATGGCAAATCAACCATTTGGTATGCTTCTTAGATAGTTTTCCAAGAACAATGTGGTTTATTGTTTGAGTTTCAAGAAATCTCTCAAGTAATTTTAAATACATGCATTTTGTTGAGGGAGATTATTGTGAGGTTGTACATTCCTCTTTCTCTTTATTTAAAAAAATACTCACAGTTTATATTGAGAATTCCATTTTAGAAACATAGAATGGTAGGGGTTGGAAGGGACCTTTAGTGATCACCTAGTCCAACTCCCCTGCAGAAGCAGGTCTGCCTAAATCAGGTCACATAGGAACACATCCAGGTGAGTCTTGAAGACCTCTAAGGAAAGAGACTCCAAAACCACCCTGGGCAGCCTGTGCCAGGGCTCCCTCACCCTCAGAGTGAAATAGTTTTTTCTTATATTTAAGTGGAACTTTTTGTGCTCCAGCTTCATTCTGTTACCCCTTGTCCTGTTGCTAAATAGCAGAGAAAAAAAGGGATGGCCCAACCTCCTGACACCCATCATTTAGATATTTATAAATAAAATCCCCCTTCAGTCTCCTCCAGACTAAACAGCCCCAGTTCCCACTTTATACAATGAAAATCTGAATTTAAAAAACCCAGGCCTCATCTCTTTTTCTTCATACATACTTAGATTTATATTACATTTTATTTTTTATAATAGTAAAACCAAACTTGCTGTGTGTATTCTTTTTTTCCCCCTTTCAATCTAGTTTGTAGATGCTTAATTTCTCTACGCAAGTAAAAATCATGATCTTGCTTAATGGGTTCTTTAAACAAAAAAGTTTGAAGATACACATTAAAACTACGAGGCTCAATTATACACTGTCAGTTGTTCCAGTAACTTCCTATTATGGTATGTGTCAGTAGATAGAAAGCTGGAACTAATTCCTCCTTTAATTAAATTTTCAAGATTCCTCTAATCTCCACATATGGTTTGTTTACCTGGTCTCCACATATTTCTGTCTTCACTTCCTTGGCTGTACCAGTCATAGCAGCCTAAACTTGCAAAGTTGTTTCAAATACCCTTAGAACCAAAATGGTCATCAGGTGCATACTATAACATTCACATAACCTTCATGATACTGACCATATTGCACCTCTACATCCAAAACCTGATGGAGATAGTGGTAACATTTGCAAATAAAAAATTGCAAAAATTGTGGCAAAATTGCATAAAAAAGATTTTATAGAAAATATGAAACTAAATTGTCATGTATATTATTACATATCTGTCTCTTTACTGGCCTTATACTACTGCGTGTTTACTCTTCTCTTTCTCGTTAACAATCTAAAAGCAGAGTTTCCTCTTCTGTCACATTGACCACATAATGCTACAGTCTCACAGCCAAACCTGACAAACATTGCCTAACTATTGCTGTTCTAGAAATGTATTTAGCATGTTACAAACTCAGTGCACCCAGCTGAACCGAACAGCCTCTCACTGTTCTTTCTGAATGTCTGGGCATCAACACTCCAACCCAGGTAGAAACTCAAAGTGCACAGGACTCAGCTGACACATATGGGCCACCTGTTCAGAGGGGTGGAAGCCAGGATCTTCCCAAGAGTGGATTCATTAAATGACCCATGGACTCTTTTTTAATGATATGAATGCAACATCACCAACAACTGGTACCTGATGCAAATGTAAGACACACAAACCATGAAGGCTTGAAGCCCCTTTTCTTGCCCTCCTTGACTTTCAAAGCCCAGTTCCTATTGCTTCTTAAGACATGTTGACAGACTGTGTATAAGGTGCATGTGCTACCTCTTTCTATCCTCCATTGTCCTCCTCTCCTTCTCTTACACTCTCACAAAAGATGTCAAGTCATATTGAATTACACTGTTAGTCTCTGTTGGAATGAAAAAAGCCAGACCACACAACACCATTTCCTCAATGCCCATGTAGTGATAAGCTCAAACAAAGGCCAAAGTCACTTTAAAGAAAACACATTAATGAGTAAGAGCAACACAAAGTGAAAGACTTTATAACCCTTTCTTTAGATGCGATAAACATTGTTTGGATTAAAAATGGGTATCTTCACTCTGAGCCGGTACTGAAAACTGCAACATATAAACAATATCACTTCCTTTTTTCTGAAGCACCTGCACCAAAACTTGATGGGTCTTCTAGTACTGTAGGCAGAAATATGACTTGGACCAGCCAGCTTGAATAAAGATGGTAGGGACAAGTTAATGCAGCTGGCAAGCTACTTCCAATTATCAGAAACAGGTGCTGCAAGTTAATCAATTGGGCCCTGGGTGATCGATTACATGGGTGGAAGCAGCATATAAGGTAGTAGCTAGTCAAGGGAGGACGGTTCTGAATCAAGTCTGGCGATTCTACTACGTTGTCTGTGTACATCTCTGCATATGCATTACCTTGATTCTCTACATCTTTGAATGAATGACTGTAGCTTGCTCCGCTACAACATAGGACAAAAATAATTTTGCATCAAAGTGTGTTTAGCTTGACCACCAACAAAGATCTATGAGAGGGGACAAGAACTAGTGAGATGGACTGATCTGTGAAGCAGAAACTGTCTTTTACCTGATGACTGCAGAGAGCTTGGCATAATGGTACTGCGATCTGATTAGCATGGCTCACTACTACTTTTATTAAATAATAATTTACAATAATGAACCCTTAGAAGATAGAGATTAAAATAACTTAATATTACAGTAAATTCAAGTGGTACTAAATACATGGACAAATTTGATTCTTAAATGAGATCTTAACATATATGTTAACTGGTGAACAGGACTCTCCTCCCCTGAATTAACTGCTCCACGTTAGCAGTGTGTATACATTGCATCAGGGACACTAACCTCTACCACTCATCTCCATTGCTGCCATCTCACTGATGTGACACATCCAAACACCCAGCAACAACCTTCCTCTGCAGTGAATACACAGATGAAATAAAGCCCACTCATCACCCCAAGCTCTCCTTTCCTTCACATGCAGCCAAAGAGGCTGTGCAACATGGAACCCCATTCCAGTGCAGAAGGTAAAGGTCTTTTCAAGCAGAGAAAACCAGCCACCCTCAGTACTTGCACAAAAAAGCCCCCAACAAGAGGCTTGTATCTCAGCATTGTGTTTAGCTCCACAACCACCTGTCTTTTGCCAGAGTCATCTACAGTCAGGTAAAAAAGACATCCATCAGCAAAGCTATAACAAGAAATTCTATGCTTCAGCATAGGAGCAAGTCTTGCTCTAAACTAGACAAATTAAAGTCGGATTTAATTTTTTGACAGTCTCACATGCACTTGAGCAAAAGGAACCTTAAAAGCAAAATATGAAAAACAACACACGCTTATAAAATATATTCTTTCAACCATCAGCTGCTTGAAAAGGACAACTGCATAGATCAAAGCATCATTATACACCAGAATTTTTATTGCTGCAAAGAGAATTCATTCAAAAGGAAAACTACCTCACTCATCTTAAATTTTAGGATGGACAACAGCCATTAATCACATAAAGAACTGACACAATGTATCCTTTCAATAATCCTCTCCAACCAGGGATACTGCAAGACACATCCTTTCTCACTTTCATTCTTAGTTGAGTTTCCATCTGCTGCCAGACTTTCAAACCTAGCTACTCACTACAGAGATATTAAATTAAGACTTGCCAGCCTTTGTATCCATCTGAGATGCAAACGCATCTTTTCTCTCAGACAGGGTATTGTAAGTGTCCCAAGGGTAAATATCATGTAGATATGCTGAAGAGGAAATAAGCTGTTCATGCATGCAAGCCTAAATTTCTTATTTACAGGCCTTCTATGTTATCCTTATATGTCTGCTAAAGAGAGAAGAAATTTCGTCCAAGGCCAAAGAAAAAGCTGCTTCTATGCTGAGAAGGGGAACCACCACCATTTTGATACAAGGTACAGTTATATGATCTGCAGAAAATTCTGCAGTTTAAAGAGCACAACAGAAAGAAGAAATAAATCCCTCAAGCAAATGAATGTGAGATGGCAAAAATGACTGAATGAGAGAAAGTGAAGAACACAAGATTTACAGAGCTTGCTGTAAGGCCTAGAAGCATTTCTTCTACATCTGTTCACAAGCCAGGTGCTCAGCAAACCACCTATTTATGTGTTTATCACTGGAAAAGGCCACATTGTCATCTTTTGTCACTGTACTGTTTAGCATCTCGATTGGTAAAACCAGGGAATTAACCTCAAGCACAAATATATATATAAAATCCATTCTTGTCTGCTGTTATTCAAATATTTGTGTTCTCCAAGAAACAATCCAGTAAATTATGTTCTGCTCCACTTAGACCTGTGACTAATTTTTATCTGTGTATTCTGGGTTGTTCCTGTTCTGCTTTTAAGGCAAGCTCAGGCAGCAGATTGTCTGGCATGATCTGGCATCATTAGAGTGCGCTCTGCAGTTCTGCACTTCACTCTCCTGAAGAGAACCATCTGCTCTACAGGTTTTAGATGCTGACCACCTGGTTGGAAGCAATTTCATTTAAAAAAAAAAAAAAAAAAGGTACTTTTGAACAGTACTTCCACTTAGGATGTATGTGTCTAACAAAAACATTCTCTATGCTTTAAAAAAATATATTACACATATATTCTGCAGGGGTTTGGAATAGATGATCTCTAAAGGTCCCTTCCAAGCCCTACCATTCTATGATTCTATGATTTTTTCTAGTGTGGTGGTTTAGCCAGGTGACCACCAAGTCATAAAATCACTCCCTCTCCTAAAATGGACAGGAGAGGGAGTGAGAAATACGAGTGCTTTGTGAGAGACGGAGCGATAGCTCAGCAATTAGTGTCACAGGCAAAACAGACTCGACTTGGGGAGAAAAGGGTTTGATTTATTCAAGGAACAATAAGAACAGGAAAATGACAAATAAAACTGAATCTTAAAAACACCTCCCCCACCTCTCCCTCTTCCCAGGACTTTCCTTCCTTCCCCTGCAGCTGCGCTGGTCAGTTCCCCTGGTCAGTTCTTTACAAATGGACTTTGCTGCTGCTGCTTCTCAGGGGGAGGCCTCATCACACTTCCCACTGTTATACAGACAGTTCATCACAAACTTCACCAGTATGGGCTCCAAGTCCTGACAGCAAACTTGCTCTGGCATGGGTTCCTGTCCCCACAGACTCCCAAGTCGTGCCAGGAAATTGCTCCAGTGTTGGCTTCCGAGAGAGTCACAGCCTCCTTCAGGCATCCACCCTCTCTGGCATAGAGTCCTCCACCGGCTGTGAGTGGGTCTCTGCTCCCCAGTGGCCTCTGTGCACTGCAGGGGCACAGCTGTCTCACCATGGTCTTCACCACAGGTCACAGGGGAGTCTTTCAGGGCCTAAGAATCCTCCTCCCTCTCCTTTCTCCACTGACCTTGGTATCTGTGGAGATGTTTTCACATTCTAACTCCCTGTTGTTGATGCAGTTTAGCAACTGCACAGCAACTTCTTCCACTGCTAAAAAATGTTATTCACAGAGGCATTACCTCAGTCACTAATTGGCCTGGCTTTAGTCAGCTGAGGGTCCATCTTAGAATTGACTGGCATTAGTCCTGTCAGCTACAGGGGAAGATTCTGGCAGATCTTTGTTTAAAGAAGCCACCCCTGTAGCTCCCCCTGCTACCAAAAAATACCTGACCCAGGCAAAATCACTACATCTAGTTAGTACAGTATCTATTAATTAAGGAGTTCTTGGTTCTATTATTTTGTTTTGAGTTAGTATGTTTTTCCACAGTTCCTTAAACTTCTCCAGAAATTTGATAGCTCCTTTCATACCAGCACCATTGACTTCTTGTCTGAGCAGATACCTTTAAAACATATGTCAAGGCTCTGAATTCATTTAAAATTCATAACAAATAGATAATAGTGAAGTTTGAACAGGTAAACAGCATAGCTTTATCTAAGAGGAGAAATTAAAAAGGGAACTAACCTTTTTTTTTTAGTTGAAAATCATAAACAATTTATAAAAATTATGCTGTGAACTGGAAAGTGCCTCATTAATGCAGTCAGCATATATGAATGTGGAGCTTTTCAAAACCTTTTAACATCTGAATGATTCTGTCCCTTAGAAATCCTTTTTTATTTCAGTAGCATGAAACAAAGACCTAGGTAGGGTACTTTCTAAAAGCCTTTGGCTACAGACAGCTTCACTGTGTGCATCATCATATACAAATCTATGCGGCAGGGAAGGGTACAAAGAAATTCACTCAGTCTTCAAATCCTACGGTTTGCTTGGGTGTTGTTCATAATCCATCCCTTACAATCCTTGAAATCTTTTATTTTCTGAGATTATACCATTATTATTTTTATTGCTTGTTTGACACTCTGAATAGCAAATAAACAAACTACACATTTCACCTGTCTTCTGTTCGTGTTACACATTTATAGAATACTCCACGTGAGCTAGCTACTGGCAAAACCTTTCTGACAAACATAAAATTGATATACCTTTCCAAAGAACAAAGCATCAAACCTTTATGTACTCCAAGAGAATGTAAAATGCCACACCATGTAATTTGCAAGATTTTTTAAAACAGTTTTAAAAAATCCCAGTTTTAAGTATTTGTCACAAAGCTTGGAGCAACCCATCTAGCCACTTTATAGACCAAATATGTCCTGCTGGTCCCACAAGTGTGCATTTCTTCCAAATTAATTTCCATCACAGCACCTGAACCAGGTTGTTCTTTACCTCTTCCTTATCTCTGCCAGTAAGAAACAGCAGACCAAAAGAACAGAACTAATAAAACAGAGATATGCATGCATAGTATAACAAACACAATCACAAACAGTTGTTAAATACCACCTAGTGTTCATCTGTTCTGAAGTGACTGGACTGAACATTGTAAAATAGCATTTGCAAACTCTGACTGTGCTTGACCCACAATGTTAAGGAAGGGTAATAGCAACATGTCAAAGAGCAATACCACCAGGCTTGTTTAAGGAATAAACACATTGACCCATGTTCTTCCCACATCAACTACTCTTCAGAAGTAGCTTTCCTTAGAGAACTTAACAGTAAGTTTATTAACCAATAAATTACTTTTCCCAGCAATTACTGTGTACTCATCCTTTTGCCCTTCCTCAGAAACTCTTGTGTGAAGATGCAGTGTCACTGGCGCAATCACAACAGTGACCAGGCATCGTAACCCTACCACCTCTGAGGCTCATGGCTTACAGCTCGATCCAGCTACCGCAGGCTTAACTCTACCTAACAAAAGCAACAATTTTCTTCTCCTTTTATAGACAATCTAGTGATAGAAATAACACTACAAGCAAGATATCCAGTATTATAGAACTACAGCTACTCTGAGTTGTGTTAGAAACCAATACAAGCAGTCACTTCCACAGCCAATGTTGTTGCAAAGCAAAAAGTGGCTGCTTATGCTAAGAACAGCCAGTAGCTGCCAAGAGCAGTCTGCCCAAGCAGTATATAATGGGCTAACAAATGAAATAAGGAATGGAAAAGGCACATAAGATTTCAGAAAAAGTTGCTACTAATGTAGGATCCAAAACATTGTTAACACCTAGTTCCTTGAGATCTTTATTGCTAAATACTGTAGCTACCTCATGGAATAAAAGATGTAATAGAACTCAGTATATTTTCTCCTCTAGAAACACCAAAACAGGAAGGCTGTACGGTACATTGGAACAACTAGCAATCTAAAGAGTACCTACTTCAACCTTACTTGCACATATGGTATTACAAAATTAGGAGATACCTAAAAGGTGCATGGCAGACAAAATATTTGAAGCAAAATGTTAATAAACAAATAAAAGCACAGCTGAAATCTCTGCAAATGTGAAAAGATTTGTGCTCCACTATGTCAGAACACACATGGGTATAGAGCCCTGAAGCAGTTCCAGAGACTAGAGCCCACTATATTAAAACTCTCTTCAGCAAACTCTGCCTAGTTATGAAATATTAACTACAGTGAGAATCATCGCTCAGTATTAACGGCAGTCATCTGTTAAGCAGAGGGCCAAGCTTTATATTCCCTTTGAGAACCACTGCAAATGGCACTTGCTGCCATTCATATTTGATATTTGATTGTTCCTAAGTTGGGAACAGAGTATACACATGCCAAATTCCAGAGAAAAAGAAGTTATTTTAATATCCAAGTCCAGAGGAAAAAAGACCATTTAATATCCTTTAAAATGAGATATTAAACTAGGTGCTTCAATAGTGTTATATCCATTACTGCAGTCTACCCTAGATGTAGTGTCTAAAATCACTACATAGCAGTACTAGAGTACTCAACTGTAGTGTTACTACTAGTGTTACCAAATGCAGACAAACTGTATTTTATACCAAGGGTCTACAAGAAGAAAAAAACCCCAAAAAGACCTAAAAGTCTTTAATGTAGTTTACCTGTTTAAATTCCAAAGCTTCACAACTCATAAGTCTGAGATTAGAACTGTAATAAATGTAAGCTACTTTTAGAACAGAAATATTTTTAATGAACTTTTTCTTTACAAAAACCCTACAACCAACTTTACAATCAACTCCAACTCAGAGACATCTAAAGCAGATCCCATTTTCCTTGAGACACATTCTTCCTTGCATTAAGTTTTTGCCCCCTGTTAAAAAAATCAGTGCTTCATCTTTCTGCAGAGTTTATTAAAATTTTTAACAAACATACTTGTGATTAACTAATGCATCTTCACATTTCTTCATGTCCCAGAAGCCAATTTAAACAGCTTGTTTTCAAACCGAAATTTTGTTTTTTCTGCATGCAGATGGATATTCAACAGGTGCTAAGGCAAGTCTGTGACATTGATTTAAATGAACCTATTTAAGTGATCTGGATTAAAGATGGAACTAAAATGGATTTTCTTCTTTGTTTTTAAAATGCAAGTCTTTCCAACTCTGTTTATAATGAGCCTTTTAAAGACAGAATTTGCATTGCTGTAAATAAAACTAGCTGCCTTTGCAAAAGACGGGACAAGCCATAGCCGGTGGCAGGAAATGCTGGAGAATCAGCAGCTGGAGGGGTTTTCAAAGCTTAAGGCTTTACAAGGCACCTGCCTACATCCTGAGAAAGGGCATCTGAGCCATCTGGCCTCTATCCTGCCTCTAAAACATTCCCTGGACTTCAAAGGGAAACTAAAGGGTCAAATTGATTTTATGGGGTTAGGCAGGGGTTACTGCCTTGCTCCTGACTTTAGACTTTTGAGCTTTCTCTGTAGGTGAAAGATCTCACCCTTCCATGGGAGAACCCTGATGTTTTCGATCTCACAAATGAGCCGCAATAGGCAATTAAGACACGCCTGTATCAAAAATCTGCAGCTTGGTTTCACCAATCTAAAAAACAATTAAAAAACCCCGACTTTCAGAGGAAGTTCTGGATTATCCCATGTATCAGCCATTAGACACAGCATTTAAAGGACAACCAAGATAATAAAAAACTACATCGATTCTACATATTTCTGAGGAAAAGAAGTGACCAAGGGAGGAAAGGAGCAGAGAGAAGAGCCAATAGAAGGTCACAGATAGCTTTGAAAGCTGATGTGGGAGAGGGGTGCAGAGGAAAATGACTGGATGAGAACCTGCATGGGGCTTTTGACAAGGCAAAGGTGTTGCTGGGCTTTCAATACAGAAGACAACTTCGCACAACAAAAATTGCTCCAAAAACATATTGCATGATGCTTTAAGAAACAGAAATGTCTGAATGACTTAGATTTTCTCGATTGAGAGTGACTCTCTTCTAATCTAATAGAACATGGCACATTCTCCCCAGAACAAGAATCATAGAAATTTAATTTCCCTCCCCTACCACACTTTCAGCAAGAGGTTCTGGTTAAACAAAATGGAATAAAAAACAAAAAAAGAAAATTTAACAGACTTAAGTAGCGCTCAATGTTCAAGCAGTCTTCACCCAAACATGAAATAGAAGTAGACTTAATGTTGAGTGCCTGTCCCGGCTACTTAAAATTCTGCAAAAGGAAAATATAGAGGAAGGAGAATACAACAACAACAACAAAAAAAACCCAAAACACCACTTCAGGTCTCCACAGCCTAGGTGAGGAATACAGCTAAAATCTTCCCATCAGAACTAAATACAAAGTTAAATACACATTGGCATCCCTTATACTATGTTAGATACCTTTTTTAAAGATGGCATAAAGAGGCTAGAGACAAGAGTAAGAAAAGGATCGTTTATCATCAGAGAACAAAAATCTTCATAAACAGAATAATTGAAAAGGAGACAAAACATAGCAAATGGATACTAAGGCATTAGAAATTACTTTTAAATTTATATTCCTGGAGTACAACAAAGTAAAACTTACAATGATAGAATTCAAAATCCTAGGAGGGCTGCAGCCTGGAGTACAGGCATCCTTCATCAAGAGATATATATGGTGTATAATAAATACTACCACATTATGTAAGTAACAAACACAATTACAAACCCCAAATAATATCTTGAGCACTGGTACAAGCACTGTTGCTACTTTTGAACAGGAATGTTAGCTTATTTACTGTAAACACCTCAACTATCTTTAAAATCTGTATCAAACGTTGTCATGGGTTTGTGTGGAGCTGCTTTTTGCTTGGTACCAGGGGGAGAGGGCTGCAATGCTGTCCTACTATGCAGTGCTCAAAACACCCCTGGCTCTGAGGTGGACCCACCTCCAGCCTGGCCAGGCCAACCTGGCATCTCTGCCATCATTATTTAAGAAGGGAAATCTGAGCCAGAAGAGCAAGTGGACAAGTAGTGTAAAATAGAGGCAACTATGTGGACCCCACAGTCAGAAAAGGAAGAAGGAAGGAGGAATGACAGACCAGAGACCCCTCTGCAGCCTGTGGCGAGAACGTCGCTGTGCCCCTGCAACCCATGGAGGGCGGCAATGGCAGGCCTGAGAGCCACCAGTAGGTCTAGGTGAGTGCGCCCGGATGGGCAGGACATCGTGCGAGGAGGCAGCCGTGGTGCAGGCTGTGCTGGAGTGCCACACAGAAGACAGAGAGGGTCAGAGCAGCCTGTGCAGGGATGTGAGGGATCCTGTACTGGAGCAGAGAGGACCGGTGGAGAGTACATCTGCCTTGAGGAGAGACAAGAGGCAGAAGCCATAAGGAAAAGACTCACTGAAATCCCCTTGAGCCATTCAAGAGGGAACACCAGGATCAGGGCTTTGAGCCTGGGAAGAGAGGTGGGGTGGGAGGAAGGTGGTGTGAAAGGGCTGGTTGTGCTCTTCCTCATTGTATCACTCTGCGGCATTTTCTGTTTGTTGTGTTTTGGGATTTTATGTTTTTGGGGTTTTTTTTGTGAGTGGTAGATTGAATTAATTTTTGTTTTCTTCCCCAAGTTAAGTAGTCTTGTCTGATTTGCCTGGGACCGTAAGTGGATCTTGAGCCCTCCCTGTGCTTAAGGTGTTCCAAAGGCCCTTGGTACCTATGGCTGATCATAGTCCTTTGTTCCCAGATGTGCCTAAACCATGACAATGATATACACTATCTAATGCATCACCAGTACAGAATGCAGTGACTGTGCACATACAGACATAAGTGCATGAAACCCAACTGAAAATAAAAGTAAGCTTTGTATCTTTTGTGTTCATACACATGTAGCAAATTCAGATTTTCATGAAGCCTAGAATTGAACAATTGACCTCTTCTACACTGGTTCCACAGAGAATTATTTAAAAAAAAAATAAATACAACCATTTCATCCTTTGAGCAAATTTCAAAATTTAGGCACATTTATGAGATACAAATCAGCAAAAAAGTGTCCTGCTGTACTGGATTTCTTGATGACAAAAGTATCACAGCTCATTTGACACAGGGTAACTCAAATATTGAGTTTAGGATTATTCTGCAATACTCTGAAAAATTTCAACCTTACTATAGCAATTTACTTTTCAAGAAATATTGCATTTCTCCTGTAATTAATTATCATACCATAAGAACACGAAAAAAAGCATTACATGCTTTGGCTACGTATACTAAACATGCCTATATTATACATTTGACTTGACTTTACCAGGTACTGGTGTTTATTCTTTCTCAAGTGTTCAGGAAAACACTTTATTTCAAATAAATGACAGAGTATCTTCAGCTTCCTTAATAAGCAAATGTAATTTCAGCCTCAGGATCACAGCAGTCTCAGCTAATCATGCTCCTGGGTGTTGTCACCTCCCTCGCTCCCTTGCTTCAGCTCTTAGTCTCAGAGATCCTCAAGCAAAATGAACCGTTTCAGTATACTAAACCTATTAAAAAGCCATGCTCCAATTTAATTACGTAAGTTTTGCCAGGTTGGATTTCAGTGAGCTCAGCATGCTGGAACAGCTGTGACATGGGTCTAGGGGAGCTCGCAAGCCCAGGGGTTCAAGATGCCAGCAGGCAGGTCAGGCTGCTGCCACCGAGCCACGCTGACCATAATTACTGCTTAAGAGGTCAATAGCCACGCTGGTGGACAGGGTCACTCACACTGGCAGCTTTCACGAGATAAAGGCAAATGGAGGATGCAGATGACCAGCTCTGTTCACCTGAGGAAGCATCTTCTGCAGTACTTGTTTCCATCTCTTCAACTAACAGTATGTACCATGTTGTTGTTACAATAACTCAGTGAAGTATAGGCTGCCAGCCACAGCACTGCAAATAACAGCATTGACATGACAAGAACATGCTCTAAATTCCTTATGCAATAAGCTGAATTTACTATTTTAGCCAATTTTACAAAACTCTCTCAGCATTATAACTTTAAACCCAAAAAAGCAACAGCATGTATTAAAAATATATGCATATGAATAGCAACCCCTTCATGTATCTCAAAAAAGGAAGCCATTAAGACTTGTAGTTTTTCCAGTATCACCAAGGACACTAGAAAATTGCACAGGAAATAAGAAGATTGCCAGGAATTACACTGTTTTTGTAGATGAAAGGATGGGAAGGAAGCGGGAGAATGAGCTATCTTCCACATTGTGTAGTTAATTTTCCAATTGAATTGTCATTGCGATGCTTTTACTTCAAAGTTTACCACATAATTGCAGTGACATGAACCACTGTCATATTTTCCAAATGCAGCTCAGATTGTCAGTCTAGAGCTACATTATAATCTTTACACTACACAAAAGCAGCCATTTCTGAAAACTCACAGAAAGGCGAGGTTTCTCCAATCCCCAATGTAACAAGCATGGATCAACCTGTTTCTCTAACTCTTTGATTTTTCTACCCCTAAACTGGGTTATATTACAATTTCTTGCTTTTCTGTATCTGAAGTCAAGATACTCAGCATATCAGCCCTGATCTTAGAAATATTGTACTTACCAGGCTGTGGATCAAATTATTTTTTGGAGGATGAAATTCTATCTCATGTAAGAAGTATCAAACACTACTAATTTAGACTAAAAAACGCATTGCATAAATGCCTTGAAAAGCATATTTATGCAACCAAGAAAAAGACAGCAAGAAGGAATAACCATGAAAGATCATCATGAACTGGCATTATCAAAAGCCTCCTTCACTAGACACACAGCTTGACTTCATCTGCAGAATAAAAGCTCCTGAAAAATATATACCCGTGCTGTATTTTAAAAATATACCTGTTCCTTTCTGTTTGATCCAAGATTCTTCCCCAAATCACATTCCTTTTCATGATTTGATGAGCATATTGAAATAATGTACATAACAGTTAACATGGAGACCTAGGTTAAGTAGCCACTGAAATGAAGACTTTTCATATACGGAAAACAGTGATATTAATACACTAATTATATGTTTCTTCACAACTATATTTAAACCATTTTATACAGCCACAACACTTAAGAAAAGGACAGGAAACAGAATTTTTTCCTGCAATGTAACATAAGTTTTTCTGCATGATTAAGCTTTAGCTTCAAGACAGCCATCATTTGTCATAGTGTCTATCAAAAGATTTTAAAGCCACTGGAATAAAAGCCACTGAATGAAAGGTTCCTATCCTAGACAACAACCAAATACACAGCTGGTTTCTCTTACATAGTTTATTAATGAAGAATGCAAATATGACCTTAGTTTTAAACTTCACTGTAGCCAAAAAGATGAGGATTTCCCTTTTTCATGTGATTTTCACTATGTAGCTTTTCTGCTCATTTCGTATGGATACTTTTAAAACTAAAGAACTGATTTATTAGTGACAAGAAACATGTGATGTTCCAGCAAAAATAATTTTAAAATCCTATCCTTCCATCTAACTGCATCATAATGAAGCATCTTCTTCTCTGTTTATTTTTAAGTCCTACTGTCACAGCAGTGCAGGAAAGGATACACTCCTGGAGCATCTGATAGCATCCGAATCAAAATAGGAAGGTGCTGGGCAGAAAGTGTCATATATTACTTCTTAAGTAGTCTCACAAGATAGAAGTTTTTTTTTAAATTACTCTTCAAAGTGTCAAAGCGCATCATACAGTATAACTAAAGAAATCTCTAGTAGCCAAAATCTTGTGAGGAATCTTCCCGTTTCATTATTTTACCTCTAGTAGAAATTTCTCACTGGAGAGTAATTGAGCAATTTTTTTTTTTTTAATTTCCTATTGCTTATGATTTCTAAATCATTCCCCTTCACTTTCTCCTTTCTAATATTTACCTTTGCACCACGCTTTCTGTGTCTGTTTCCAAATGACACAGATATCATGTGAGTAATGTCTTCTAGTTGAAAATGTAGTTCATTTTAATTGGAACTGAAAACTTGTTTGAGGGGTGGCAGGAGGAAACCGTTCCTATTTCCTGCTATAGTTCTCTCAGCATCTAATTACACCCATAAAGATAAACAATGGGGAGGCTGTGTGTTATTCAGTTTAATGTGGTTAATTACACGATTCTCTGTATGCATGCAAATATACCAGAACTTCACAACTGATACAGCTCATAAGTATGCTGTGTGAGTGCTGTAACAATTGTGCTTTGAGATCACATGTGGTATACACTCTAGATAAAAATAGTGATTTACAGGAAAAGGTTTGTTGTTCACAAGCAAAAAAGGAAAACACGGCAGAACAGACACCGAATCAAACAATCTAACCATTTGCATCTGTATTTTCCACAAAATTCTTGTAACTAAGAATTAATTTATTGCAACTAGAAAAATACCCTTCTTACTGAAATACGTTTCCCCATGCTTTCCCTCTAGATAGATACTTTGAGGAGTTCTTTCATACATCCCGAAATACTGACAGGAGCTGAACCAAACACTTCACTTCCAAAAGTTTGAAGAGATTTAGGCCATCTCTGAATGGAATAGAGGTACCAATCAGATTTTTTGCAAGTCAGATTCTGTGCCCAGGTAATCCTGAGGACACAAAAACCACGTTTTAAATATTATCTATCATGGAGGCCAAGGTTTCAGCTGGGGTGACACAGCAGGTAGATGGATCTTCTTCATCATTACCCTTTCTTTAAAGTCTTTCATAACCAATACTTAGCGTGTCCAAAGGCAAAGAGAGAAAGTAAGCAGTCAGAGAAGGTACAGAGAAGGTACAGAGAAGACAGCTGCAGGTACTCAAATCAGCCTCTGAACCATGCTCTCCTCCATACACTTCGGTATGTTTAATGGGGAATAATCAGTCAGGCACTGCAGAGTAATAGCTCATAACAACATATTAAATGTCAACACTGCCCATCCCAGGAAGCACATATGAAAGGACTTGGGACTTGGTCTGGAAAAAAGACAGATAATTCAGTGCTCAGAGTACAACTCTTCCAAGGCCAGATTTGTCAAGAAGAGTGTCACAAAGGTCCTCCTATGAAGAGTCAAAGAAATGTTTCAGGGGCTTTGTATGAAACAGTGTTAACTCAGATGAGTCATTGCAGTTCTTGGAGCAAAGCAATGTGGATAATTGGTAAAAGAGGGGCAGATGTTAAGAGATATGGTCTTGGTGCTTCAAGAATATGATGGCTTTCACCTCAGTTCCTCAATACAGAGTTGGAACACAAAGAGGTCTGTTCAAAAACATGGTGTTAAGAGGGAAGGAGAAATGTGTGCAAGTTGGAAGAAGGATCAGTTGAGAAAAGAAGTAGTGGAATTTAGCCCTGATCTATCTTTAAAGCCGGCCTTGCTTTTAACAAGAGGCAGGACCATATGCGCTTCAAGGGTACTGCCAACCTAAATTATTGTCAAACATACCAAACACATATCATCCAATGGCATCCTCAATATCTATACTTTAAACAGCTCCTTCCTCCAGAGTGAGATTGGGCGTCTGATATAGTCTTCATATTTCAAAGCCTCAGCCTCTGTACTACAATATGCAGAAGCACTTCTGAACACCTAAGATTGGCACCAATCATCTGTAAGTCATTTTGCATTGCTAAAGCATCAGTTTACAGACACTCAACAATTTTTTCACTCAACAAGGATTCAGAGAGCCATAGGAGTATTCTGCACCACATTTCACTTCCTCTCCCCAAATTGCCTTAACGCTTCTTCTCTAATTTTACAATAAAATCTAGGTGAAGCGCCATTGAATTTCCACAGAAGGGCTACTAATTTACACAGGATTTATGTACATTCGATGTTGGTTTTCAAGATTAAGATTTGGTTTTGGCCACAAATAATCTCTGTGTTTGTTTGAAAACCAGTATTTTCCACTACGATAAGTGAGTCCATTTTCAGTAGCAGATACCTTAATAGAAACAAAACAACCAAAGAACCCAAACCAAAATCCTCTGAAACCCCAAGTAATTCTAAGAGAATCAATAGACTACAAACTTATTTTTAATCTGCTGCAATGTTATTACCATAACAATCATAGCATACAAACTCTGCATAGCATACAAACCAAATTCTTAACAATTGTTTTAGTATACTTAGAGAGCAACCTAGTGTCACTTCAACATTGGCTTACCATGCTTATCTTAACTCAAGTAAAAGTTTGGTGAAATGGCTGTCACTTGTCATAGGCTCTAATAACTAACTGCAGTTTAGAGACAAGTATTTTCTTATTCATTTAAAATTGAACAATTACTTCCTCCTCAAAGGAAGGTAGAAGAAGGGGCTGGCTGCTTGGGAAGAGTACAGGAGTGCTGCCAGAGCACGTAGGGATTAAGCCAAGAAGGCTAAAGCCATTTTGAAAATTAACATGGCAAGGGAAGTAAAGGAAAACAAGTTGGGCTTCTTCAAGTACATCAGCAGCAAAAGGAAGTATTAGGGAAAATGTGGGCCTGCTGCTGAATGAGGTGAGTACCTGGTGATGGAGGATGCACTGAAACCTTCTTTGCCTCAGTCCTGACTGCCAAGACTGGCCCTTGGGAAGTTCAGTCCCTGGAGGATATTGAGATATTCTGGAGAATGGAAGATGTTCCCTTGATGAATGAAGATTTAGAGATCTGTTAGGCAAGCTGGACACTCACAAATCCACAGGTCCTGATGGGATGCATTCACAAGTGCTGAGGGAACCAGCTAATGTTACTGCTAAGCCATTCACCATCATTTTTGAACCACCATGAAGCACAGGTGAAGTGTCTGAGAACTGAAGGGAGACCAATGTCACTCCAGTCCTCAAAAAGGCAAGAAAGAAGAAATGAAAAACTACAGGCCAGTCAGCCTCATCAGTCAGTCTGGAACAGTGATGGAACAGCTCATCCTAAAGGGAGTGGAGCATCTCCCTTATGATGAAAGGCTGAGAGAGCTGGGGCTCTTTAGCTTGGAGGAGACTGAGGGGTGATCTCAATAATGTTTACAAATATGTAAAGGGCAGGAGTCAGGAGGATGGAGCCAGGCTGTTCTCAGCGATGTCCAATGATAGGACAAGGGGCAATGGGTATAAGGTGGAACACAAGAGGTTCCAAAGAAATACAAGGAAGAATTTCTTCACTGTGAGGGTGACAAAGCACTGGAATGGGCTGCCCAGATAGGTTGTGGAGTCTCCTGCTCTGGGGACATTCAAAACCCATCTGGACGAGTTCCTGTGTGACCTACTCTAGTTGGTCCTGCTCTGGCAGGGGTGTTGGACTATATGATCTTTCGAGGTCCTTTCCCGTCCTTGAGATTCTGTGATTCTGTGTATGATTCATCTCTAAACACACAAAAGAAAAGGTTATCAGGGGGGCTCAACACAGGTTCACCAAGGGAAAATCCTGTTTGACCAACCTGATAGCCTTCTACGAGGGCATAAGTGGCTGGCTAGATGAGGGGAGAGCAGTGGATGTCATCTACCTTGACTTCAGCAAGGTTTTTGACATTGTCTCCCATAACATCCTCATCAAAAAGCTCAGGCAGTGTGGCTTGGATGAGTGGATGGTGGGGTGGATTGAGAGCTGGCTGAATGACAGAGCCTAGAGGGTGGTGTTCAATGGCACAGAATCGAGTTGGAGGCCTGTGTCCAGTGGAGTTCCACAGGGATTGGCTCTGGGGCCAGTCTTGTTCCACACTTTCATCAATGACCTGGATGAGGGGACAGGGTGTAGCCTCAGCAAGTTGACTGATGACACCAAACTGGGAGGACTGGCTGATTCCCCAGAAGGCTGTGCTGCCATTCAGCGGGTTCTTGACCGGCTTGAGAGGTGGACAGAGAGGAACCTCAGGAGGTTCAACAAGGACAAGTGCAGAGTCCTGCACCTGGGGAGGAACAACCCTATGCACCAGTACAGGATGAGGGTTGACCTGCTGGAGAGGGACCTGAGAGTTGTGATGAATAGCAAACCAAGCATGAGCCAGCAATGTGTCCTCGTGGCCAAGAAGGTCAATGGCACTCTGGCATGCATCAAGAAGAGTGTGGCCATCAGGTCAATGGACGTTATCCTCCCTCCCCCTGTACTCTGCCCTGGTGAGGCCTCATCTGTAGTCCTGTGTCCAGTTCTGGGCTGTCCAGCTCAAGAGGGACAGGGAACTGCTGGAGAGAATCACCAAGATGATCAGGGGACTGGAGTATCTTCCTTATGAGGAAAAGCTGCAGGAACTGGGGCTGTTGAAGAATCAGAGACTGAGTGGGGACCTCATTAACACAAATATTTAAAAGGTGCATGTCAAGAGGATGGGGCAACACTTCTTTTCTGTAGTGTCCAGTAACAGGACAAGGAATAATGGACAAAAGCTGGAACACAAAAAGGTTCTACTTTAACATAATGAAAAACTTCTCTACTGTGAGGATGAAGGAGCACAGGCTGCCCAGGAAGGGTGTGGAGTCTCTGGAGATTTTCAAAACCTGCCTGGACCCGTTCCTGCATGACTTGATCTAGGTGGACCTTCCCTGGACTTCACAATGTTTAAAGACAACATAAAGATATATGGTTTTTTTTTTTTTCCAGATAATTTAAACGTTTTGAATTATAGCAAGTTGTTGGGTTTTTTTAATTTAAAAAGTCCTTATCTTCACAGAGGATATTATATATACTCAGAAATTCTTCTCTGTTTTCTCTAAATAAAGTGCAGAAAGGCAACTAGAGAAAGTACCTGTTTCAGCACTGGTAGTATTTATTAGAACAATTACAATACTAATTAAAAAGCATCTAAAGGCAGGAAGAAGAACCACCCATCCTAGTATTACATCATTTTAAGCATAATTTCCAACTTTTAACACTCAGACTTATGTTCTTCCTAAGTGATGGCAGGTAATGCTTATAATAACTCTTCAGAATAAACCTGATAGTTATCTCCTTTGCACTTCCCAGTGCTTCACAGTGAAGTTTTGGTGAAACATAAAGCACAGATGAAAGCAAGAGACATATGGAGTCAGCTCCAAAAGCACAACTGGACTCTGAACAATTATACAGTGATTCCCAAATCAGATGAATGCAGTGATACCTCAACACAGCAATAAGCAACTGACATAAAACGCTGTTTATCTCTGTCTTGCTAAAAGTCCACCCCCTCACACTCCTCCAGTTTCTTTTTTTCTCTCCCATAGGTGTTCCTAGCTTGATTTCTACACTACAGCTGCTCTACATCTGTTGCAGGTACAGTGTGATTAAGACAGAATCAGTCCCCCCTGCCAAGCCTGAAGCATATAGAAATCACGATCCTCTATTATTTCACACGTAAGTGAGGAATGCCAGGTCGTGCATGACTGGTAAATTTTTCTTTTGCTTGGGGGGAGGCAAACACACTGGAATTTCCCACTGCCTCTTTCTAGGTCTTACTCATTTCAGTAGCTCCTCTATCTAAAACATGAGAAGGAGGAACGTGGGTAGCTGCAATTTCATTAGTGATCCCACTGCATTCCCACACCTCTTGCCAATACAAACTATAACCTGAAGTTAAGTTAATCTGAGGCCAGAATCAAAAGGAGAAGCAAATAGACAAAGCCAAGAGAACAATGAAGGGAAGAAGAAAGTATCACTTTCTAATGAGGATTACACAATGCAAATGTCATGGTTAGTGTTGAAAAAAAAGTGTCAAAGACTCAGATCTACTCCGGTTCTAACTCAATTTCTGCCACTGACTACATAATTCTAAGGCAAACAAAAACCCAATTTACAAGAAAAATCTTTGAGAAGCTACAATAAACACCATGGCTATGCTATACTATGTCTTCTTTAGAAGGAATGCTAACACACTATATTGTGCCATCAGTATTACATGATGACGCAACAACCACGTACCAAATAACAGATGGTAAGAATAAAGTCCTAAAGACTTCGGTATCTGCAAGTAGTTGGTTTGGTATTTTTGCTGGTGGTTATTTTTTAATCCGTGCAATTCCTGTGATGATTTGAAGCCCAACACACATTTGATCCTCCATTTCACAGTATCAAATTCAGCTCCTTATCTAAAGGGCATCTCAGACTCCATAACTTCACTTTGGCTTATTTGACTATGATTTTTGCACCAAAGCAAGTCAACTATAGATGGATTATATATAAGAAGTGAGGTAGTTGTAAAGAACACAATCTATAGTATCCTCTGTCTTGGCAATAATTATAGATTTAAGCAGCTGCTACAAGAAGACATCAGCTCTGCCAAAATGTCCGATGCTTATGTCTGTAGCATCTCTGTTAAGCTACAAGGCTCGATCACTTTGTTCTACCAGAGATGCAGACATACTTCAATCCATATTTGGAACTGACAGAAACATTTAGGAAAGGAACATATTAAAATGAAAATACACAGAGTCTTACATCTTCACCTTCCGGTTTTTAAGCCACAAGTATTTGATGTATTATGAGTTTCTCAATAAAGCATGCAAAATAGCTGGAGCAGTGTCAGTTCTAATCAGCAATACAATTTAAAGATTCAATCAAGATCATTTTAGCTGTTCAACAGGATGTTTATATCAACTTGTTTTTAACAGGAGTTTAACATGCAGGTCTCTGTATTTTAATAACATTCAACAAGGATACGTAAAGGGAATTAATTATTGCAATGGCAAACTGCACTCATACATCCATTGAGAACAGAGGATATCTATCTTTTTTTTTAAATGATGGCAAATAATTTTTCATGAATTCTAATTGCTTTATTAAGTCAGATAACATATCTGCTTTATACAGGCAAGTAAAAATATTGCAGTATCATTTGTTTTCAAGAAGAATGCAAGAGTAGATGGTGTTGTTGATATTTTCCCTTTCCTCCTCTTTCACAGTTTCAGCCAATTCTGTTGAAATGTTATTTACGCAAATGAGATAGTCAATTGGTATTAAGAAACAAGTTGAAGTTTATTTCAAGTTAGCCTTTACCTCACTGCAGTCAAAGTTAATTTTTCCATGATGAAGGAAAATTAACTGCAGGTGAATTATACAAAGTAAGACTAATTTGCTGAAATGTGTCCAGTTCTTGGTTGTTACTTGTCCACACAGTGAATGTATACTGGTATAACACCAACTCAGGCTGATGTACTTATACTAGGAACATTTTGGGACTCTCAGGCATTTTAAGGCTAGAATTAACAAATTATCAGCATGTTTTCAGAATGACTAGCCATACAGAAAAAGCAGCTAAGAAGTTACAACTGAGAGCTGTCACTACTTGACAGAGATACAGAAAAAAACATGGTACTACAAACAGCACTCTGTTTGGAGGACAGAACCCATCACCTGCTTACTCTTAACATTACAAACAATATTTAAGATGCTTTTAAAGATAACTTTAGTGAATGCATTATGGCAATGAAGGGAGAAGAATAATTCTTTTGTTTAACACTTATTATCAGAAGCTGCAGGCACCTAGACATCAAGCCAGCATTAAAGGTTTTAGATCTGGGAGTCTGAAGGCAACAATCACTCAGAATGAGGTATTAAAACTTGATAATGTAAATGCTTTTTTCATGACACATTAGTAAATATTTTAGTTATACCAGTGTTCTGGAAATTCAGTAGTTTCCTCAACACTAATCATAGTACATTAGGTTTGGAGTATTAGTGAAGTTTTCACTAAATGTGCTTTTACTGAAATGTTAGTTTTAAACAAACTTTGATGTTATGCTCATATGGATAGATTTTACAGGTCTCTAGTAAGCAATCTTGTTTGTTTTCCATGCTGGAATTCTATCTTAAACTGCTTCTAAGGTAAAACCCAGAAAGAACGGTTTTACTTTTGACTCTCCAGTTGCATCAGATCATTTGCACTAGTGCCACAGATCAATGCAATTTCAAACATGATTGTCTTTTTACTATAATGTGGGCACCAATACTTTTAGTAGTTTGGCTTAGCATGGATCACTTTAGCTAGAAATTCTTGATGCTTGTGAAGTTTTAACGTGCAAAACACTAGCAACTTGCTAGTAGTATTTTATGCTACCAAATGAGAGAAATTGAGCAAAGGAAAACTGTATGTGAAACATGAGGAAATGTTCAGGCTCAGAAATTATCAGCCCATGGGATAATGTACTCAGAGAGATCTGTAAGCCTCATAGATCATAAATGCACATGCTGGAAAGAAAAGGCTTTCCCTCTGTAGCTTTTACGGAGCTATAAATGCACCTAAGATTTCCAAAGGTTACCAGACTTGCTGCAGTTGTTCCCACACAAGCTGTTCCCTAGATGCCTACCACCTCCCCCCTCCCATCACTGAGGAAAGGGAATAGCAAGGAAGGCTCTACACGCAACAGTGGTTTCCTCACATCTACTTCATTAGCAAATGCGGGAGGTGCACAAAACAGGACCATTAGAGGAAAATGGCCAAGGAAGAGACCTACAGCTATTGAAACACTTTGTACATTGCAACAATAAGCTTTTATTCTGTCTTCATCCAGTGCACTCCTATCTTCACATACCAAGCTGCACCCATCTGGCATTTCAGAGGCTTTGAACACAGAATAGCACAGAGCAAGGGCTTTTTCACAGAAGCTTGTGAAGGATTAGAAAAAGAGCATATGTGCTTGTTTTACCTCTTTTTCCATTTTTTTTTCCAAATGAGGGATTGACAGATGATGGCTCCTGTACCTGCAGAAACCTTTATCACTGCCACTGGTGGGTGGCAACCAGAGACAGAATGAAGAACATCTGTACATAAGCAGCATTGTCGGTAATGTTCATATGTGACACAGAAGTACCATATGCTAAAAAAGCACAGATTTATAAAGATTTATATGACTTAGGGTTTTGTATCCTTAGTTTACCAGAGGAAGTTTGTTAATAATGGGAAGACACTAAACAAAAGGAGTGCATACTGGGTGCACAAAATGAGAGATATCAGCTGTCACAAAAAGAAACAACTCATGTTAATTACTTTCAAAGTAGATATCAACAATAGAAAAAAAGGCTTATCTGAAATGCCAATACACATCCTTTACAAGATTATTCACTTGTGCAGTCATATATGCAAGAGATACCAAACAATTTTCATTTATGATCTGTAAATCTAACAATATCTTCAAAAAAAAAAACCTCAAAAAATCCAAAGGTACAAACATGCAAAAGGCACACAAAGATGGATATTGCACAAACATACCACTTGGAATTCTAGGTCTACCCTGTAAACTAAGTATGTAAATTAAGAAGATATAAATTAAAATCACAGAAAAGTTAAGGTGGGAAGGTCATCTAACACAACCTGCTCTACTCAAAACAGTGATGACTTCAAAATTAGATCTAGCTTTGAAGCTGGAAATGGCTGCTGTCATCAGCTACTTCACTGTTTAAATCAAACTCTGCAATATGATCTTTAGGTTCTTGTATATTACTCACAGCATCTCCAGATTCATAACACTTTTCAACCTCTTGTAGCTAGTAATTTTTTAAGATGTTCATAGAATCATAGAATGGCAGGGGTTGGAAGGGACCTTTAGAGATTATCTAGTCCAAGCCCCCTGCTAAAACAGGTCAAACTAGATCAGGTCACACAGTAGCACATTCCAAGAGTGTAGGCTTTGTTGCTTTGAAAAACACCAGTGAATTGAGGCCCATTAGTGTCAGTAAATCATACATCCATTAAGTATAGTGAACACAACAAATGTTGGCAAAAGCTCTCAGTGTGATCACTACAACACAAATATAACAAGCAATTAGATTATTTTAGTTACATTTCCACATTTCGCATGTGACAATTAAGGTTACAACTTCTCTTGGACATGGATTATGCTACAAATTTCTGAATTACTTTCTGCTCTTCAGTCGAGAGAATGAACCATATTTGTGCAGTGAGCAACTTTCAAGTTGTGTTCTCTACAGTTGTGTGAAATCTGCTTTAGTTACAAAATTTCTGTGAAACTTACCCTGAAGACAGCATGATCAGCTTGCTCACACTTTCAACATCACTCAGTATAGCAGTATCTCATCACTTCCAAACACATGTGGAAATTACTGTGTTCAAAACACAGGAGAGCTAAAAGGTCCATTTTACAAACTATGAGCCAAGCAAGGCAACTTTCCCATCAAGAGTTTTAACAAAATTTGGTTTTCTGACATAACACATTCAAAATCTCAAAGATCTTTTCATTTTATAGGTAACTCTGTAGCATACAGAGGTATGCACACACATTGCATGCAGACAGTTACCGATGCACTGAAGTTAAATGGACATGTGCTTGGCATGCAGTTAAGAGTGTTCACTACTTCAGGACAGCAGATTTTAGATCTGGAAGTGAGGGCTTATGAAAACAAGCAGGTAATTAGTCGGTCGTCATACAAAGGGTAGTGTACATCACTTGTCCAGAATCGTTCTGTATACTAATGAACTTATATAATAAAGTCATATAAAGCTACTCAGGCAACTAGAAATCTGGCATGCCCAACTGTTCTTTGGAGTATGCCTTCAGTAAATATTGGCACTAGACAGGTTAGGAGATATAATTCCTTAGCCTTCTACAAAAAAAAAAAACAAAACCCAAAAAAAACCCAAAAAACCAAAACAATTAAAAATGAGCCAACTTCTCCATGTGTGATTATACTGTTATGAATATAAAACAGGACTGGAAATTCACTGACATAAAGAGATCTTTCCTCTGAGCACCGAACAGTTGAGGTTTAGTGGTAGATCAGCCTTGTTAAACCCACAAGCTTAAGACCGTATGCCTCCAAAACAAGAGGATGTAGATGAAGTTGGGACTAATTCATCTGTGGAAGCTGGCTCCTTGTTCCCTCACCCTCTGCCCATTCCTCAGTGGATAAAGGGTGTCATGGACATTCCCCATGGTGTTGCAGGCGATTGAAAGGCATCCTGGTAGTCCAGGGTGTCTAGCTCATTTTTCCAGACTAGAAATCAGATAACCTTATAACCCTTGTGCCAGCCCCTCGCTGCTGCCAGTCATGAGACAGGTTACTGCTTTTACCGCAGCTGTCACTCTGCAGCCAGGCCCACTCCACCATGTTCCCCTTCCACCTCCCAGACTGGATGCCTTGCCCATCAAGTCCCAATATTCTGCGAACCTCTCGCTAATAATCTTCCTGCTTTGCCTGTCCAGCCATCCTCTGTTGATTTCTTACTCCCTTGGCCATTTCCTTGTCTCCCAAGCTTTTCAACTCTAACCCATATCCTTGTCTTGAAGTCAAGTGGCCAGTGTCAACTACCTTCTTGATGCCTGTTGAGCTGTAAACTATGCATACACGTACAGATGTATGCAGCAAACAATGAGAATTTGCACTAAGGTTGCAAACACATTCATTGGCAAGACTTCAAAAGGCTTATAACCTTGACAAATTTGAAAACAAAATGTACTAACTCAAAAGGAGAATCACAGCAGTGCTTTCAACTAACCACAGACACAGAGTAAGTTTTATACATAGATGCAAAACAAAGGATTGTGCATTTCACATTAAGGCTCTTTGCATGCCTCCCCCTCATTGTACAAATCATCTTCTTCACATCCAGGTGTTCTATGTACCCACTTTATTTCACGTGACTTTGCTTATAATCAGAATCCTGGTTTGTGTTTCTGTTTTTTTGGTTTGGGTTTTTGTTTGGTTTTTGTTTATTTTTTTTTCCTTTTCCTGAGGACAGTTACACCCCTTAAAGTAAATAAAAAAGATTTCTAACTGAGGGATGACTGCATAAGGCTTAAAACCCCCAACTTTTCATGTTCTTTAACATTTATCGATTATATCACTGTACTAATCCACTGTGCTCTTACTTCAACAGTTATGCTCTTTTTTTGTTTGGTTTTGATAATCATTAATTAAAATCATTAATCTCATTAACCAACTGCAGAGATAGCTTTCTAAAAGATAAATGCATCTCCCACAAAGGATCCCATTTTAATGATTTATGACTGTCACTCTTCAACAAGACTGCTAGCCATGTCTAAAATCTAAAATTTATTTTCTTCTCTATTAGTGGTATTGTTTCTTCTTCCATGTTTGAAAAAAAGCTTTCCTCTACTCTGCAGTTATTTCTTGATTGCCTGTATACCTTGCATTTTCACCACACCATCGGTCAATTGATATTCTCTTTATCTAGTCACCTGCTGTCATACTACTCATACAAAGAAAATTGTCAGGCCCACAACATGCTTTACAAGCTTTCCCCAACTTCCTCATCACAGTATTTTTTTTCCCTTTCTTTTGATGATCACTTTCATAACTCCATCTTTCATGTTTGTTCATACAGAACATTAGCACTTCTCAGCTACCCTGCTAACAAGCATTAGGAGCCCAGCTTTCTTACGTTAGCTTAAAAGAAACCAGGGATCAGTCGGCCTGAAGAATGCTGCAGTATCACAATCCCTGCATGAGAACAGTTTCAAAAGCAGGAACAAAGTAACATGTAGGCTTAACTGAAAAAAGAATCAAAGACTTAAATTATACCAGTGTTATACAATGGGATAACCTTTGGGAGATTAATGTCCAAAATACAATTCAACAGACTTGTGATACCTACCTTCAAAAGCATTTAAGAAATAATTTTTATGTAGAGAAAATATTAAATACAGACAAATGGAAATCACCTCAGATCCGTCCTTCTACAGACTACCTCTCTCAATGGATCTTAAAAACCCCAATCAAACCCCACCAATCCCCAAGATCACATTAAAAATAAAAAAGAAAATCCACAGAAAAGTAGAATTTCTGCCACTCAGTCATGGACAATGCTATTGCAACTCTATGACTTTTTTTTCATTTATACTGAAGTGTAAAAAAAAAATGTCTGTAAGACTTCACTTTCAGTCTGCTCAGGGGATCCTGTTATTCATCTTGTCTCCTTTATTCATCCATGAGCTGCAACATGATTGACGTCTTTTCCATCAGAACTGTACGCTAGCCTGACAAGCTAATTATCCTATAAAAAATTATGTACATTATCTCTCCAGGTCAAGTTACAATCCCTTATTTGAAAGTAATTTTTCAAAATTACAAGCTTTAATAACTTTAACATAGTGGCTGGACTACAATGATGCACCTCAGTTTCAGAGAAAGTTTCCTGAAAATGAAGAGTTTGTTACTTTTATATAGTATTTGGGGAATGCTACCAGTACTAATAAACAAAGACCAATAACCCTTCTGCAGCAGAATAACCTATTTCTTTTACTTCTGTCAGGGTTCTCCAGAAACAGCAGTGACAAAAGCACCTGCCTTCTTACACCAAGTTTTATAGTTTGGTTTCATAGTTTCAGAGGGCTGGAATTAGGGTTTTTTTTGCCTCACAGCTAACTTTCTTTGCCACAGATTTATATCTTGCCATAAATGCACTAATGTCTGGTATCAACAACAAAACAGGAGAAGAGGCATATTACAGCAAGCAAACGCATTCATACACTCAGAATGCAGTCGGAGGCAGGAGACAATTAGAGAAGGAAATTCAAAGTATAAGGCATTTCCTGAGGATTAATGAGTGTGTGGTAGTGTTTGATAGTCAAGAGCAGGATGGGTTCTGCAGCTAGCACAATTCATTAATCCCCAAGGCATAACAAACTCGGGATTCTGCTAATTTTTTTCTTTTATTTCACACTCGTTATTTTCCTTAGCATTTAATTAAAATTTCCATTTACTCTGACACCATTGTTCCTTCAGAGCTTGACATTGTATGTCTGAACAGTGCTACCATGGCAAATTACATCTATAAAGTTATAGAATTAATACCTGGTGCAAAAGGCCAGATAACTTTTCAAGTTTAAGAAAGTTGTTCTCCTCCTAAAGACTAAAGGTGGTGTTTGCTTTAGAAACAGAAAGGGCTCAGCAGATGTGATTCCTTCCTCTAATTTACAAGCTTCTTGATGGCCTCTATTATCCTCATAGTAGAAGAGATAATCAGGTATCGGAGAGAACAAGTGATGTTCAAGCTGTCTTTCAGCTCCTCAGGAAGCCACATACACTAATGCACTATTTAACATCTCAAACCAGCAGCCATCTCCTCCATCATCGTAACTCCATACTAACCTGTGACTGGTGCATCTATGTCCAGCAAATTTTTTTCCTGGCGGAGAATCGAAGCTCCCTCTGTTATTATTCTCAAAGCAACGCTCTCTTCCAGTCTCCCTTCTTTCATAAGGTGTGCCTTTAAGATATCCACACGAGGTTTTCCATCATTATCAAACACTTCCTTAGCTGTGAGCCGGTGACTTGGAGGAAATGGGACAGCTGAGTGGAAAAAAGAAATAAAAAACTGGTCACTTCTTACAGCAAAGTCTCTATTACTGATAATGACACATTTCAAAAGACATCTCTGGTGCCAAACAGTGTTAACATGAATTTCCCATAGCATCTTGTAATTTGTAGTTTAAATTTTACATAAATTAAAAAAGATACCATTAAAGAGCAAGTGTTCTACAGACTACATGATTCAAGTATACAAGAACAACTAACTTATGCTTCTAAAAAAATTGAGAGGATGATTTAGAACATATTTACAGGTAGATACATTCAAACAGGCCCCTAAAAAGGCATGGAATCATAGAGAAAGAAGAGAATGCAGCTTAAACTGCTGTAGGAGCATTAGAGAACATTGATCTAACTCTCCCTTCCATTAAGAGCATAAAATACACAAACAAGTGCAATATTTAATTTCCATGCATGGACATGCATAGATACACTCCAATTAAAATGCTAAAATCCAGGACAGACTTCTCTCTAATGACTTGGAGTGGGGGATGGAAGATGCCTTCCCTGTATAAGTAGTAGTTACGCAAGATACAATTGAAGCCCACCAAAGCATGCTTGAGTGCCAAACAGACCGCTCCAGCAAAGGCAGGGCAGAAGATGTATCAGACTGAGGTTGGAAATAAATGAAGAAATAGGTGGGTTGCCCTAGCAACATGGTAGCGAATAGTGAATTACATATTGCCTTCATGTAAGCTCTAAGGCACACAGCAAATCAGTGCTCCTGCTCTCCATCTCTTGTAACCAGCTGGTATGAGAAGGCTTAGAAGTGCTGTCAGCTGACAGGATGATGCTGGGTTGTCATCCCAGATTAACCTCCTTTTCCCTTGTGGTTCAATAAGAGTAGCATTAGGCCCAGCAGCCACAAGGTAATTACACTGATCCCTGCCCCAGCTGCAGGAGGGTCACATTATTTGGGAGCTGCAAGCGGAAAGAAGAGGTGGCAATGGGGCTGGTCTCAGCTGGCTGCATCTGCAGTGCAACTCCATCCCTGATAAAGGGCTTGGTCACCCGCAGTGCATCTGACTGGCAGCTCTGCCACAAGATGACACACAAAATCCTAAATCAATGTATGTTAGCTTCAATTTTCTTCTCATTTCACCATTGATATACAGGCCACAAAACACACACATTGTTTACAGCCCAAGAAAAGAACTCTTCACTTATACTACTAGAAGTAACAGAGTGGGTAATAATTTCACCTTGTGCAGTTATTTTCCATTGGTATTTTAAATACAAACATCTTCAGAAAATGGTTTGGTTTGTTTTTTGTTTTTTTTTTCCTTCTGGCTCAATTTCTTTTCGCTTTTCCAGCTCCAACAGTCCACTCACTGAAATAGTGTGGAGGGCACTAATGAATGTGAGTCTTTACAATACACTGAAGCTCAGTGTATTGTAAACTGGTCTCAGAATTAGACATGGGACAAAAGAGGGGAGAGGGTTAAAAGCTTATTGTGTCCTTGATATCACTTAGATTCTCCAGAAGCAATGACATCTACAATCAACAATGATGTTAAAACAGACCCCTCAACTCTGGTAAGCCCTGCCAAAGATCAGTGACTATCTTCTCATTCAATCAACAAGAACTCTTAGACAGCTTTAAATTAGTTAGTTTGGAATGATACTTCTACAATGAGAGGCAGGCTGTTAAAGACCAAAACCTCACTCTGTTTTCACAACTACTGCCGTTAAGCCTATGCCACGACAGTCACAAAAATGAGGCTGTATGCTCTGTCAGAATTTCATATGCATCTAAAGTAAAACCTCAAAAGCAAGACATCTATGTTCACGAGTGATAAACAACTCACTATGCAACAGCAAAAAAGAACAATCATTGCAAGAAAAAGGAAACTCAATGAGAACTCAGCAGTTCTCTAGGCCTCTATCCTCCTCTTGCGAAAACAAAAACCCAGGAGGCTATCCATTTCCTACATGGAGGAAGGAGAGGGAAAAGTTGCTACTTATCAGTTTCATTGGAAGAAGCATGTACAATTAACTTTTATGCCTTTGCAGGGCAATCCTCTCTGTTCTTCCCAAAGGCATCACAATGTAAAAACCTATGCAGCATGTTACTACTTTGAACTAATGTAGACTCATAAAATCATTATGGTTGGAAAAGACCTTCAAGATCATCGAGTCCAATCACTGACATAAGACTGCCAAGCCCATAACTAAAATTAGCCATGTCACTCAGCACCTCATCTATGCATCTTTTAAATATCTCTAGGGATGGTGACTCCACTACCTCCCTGGCCAGCCTGTTCCAATGCTTAATAACCTTCTCTGTAAAAACATTTTCCCTAATGTCCAGTCTAAGTTTTCCCTGGCACAACTTGAACCGATTTCCTCGTGTTCTATCATTCATTACTGAAGAGAAGAAAATCGACCTCCTACTCACTACAACTCCCCTTCAGGTACTTGTAGAGAGTGATCATATCTCTTCTCAGCCTCCTCTTCTCTAGGCTAAACACCCCCAGCTTCTTCAGCTGCTCCTCCTCAGACTTCTTCTCCAGACCCTTCACCAGCTTTGTTGCCCATCTCTGGACATGCTTCAGCAATGTCCTTCTTGTAAAGAGGGGTCCAGAAGTGGACACATTATTTGAGGTGCAGCTTCACCAGCATTGAGTACAAGGGGCCAATCACCTCCCTGGTTCTGGTGGTCACACTATTTCTAATACAGGCCATGATGCCATTGGCCTTCTTGGCCACATGGGCACACTGCTGGCTCATGTTCAGTTGGCTGTTGATCAACACTTCCAGGTCCTTTTCCTTTAGGTAGCTTTCCAGTCATTCTTCCCCAAGCCTGAAGTGTTGCCTGGGGTTGTTATGGCCCAAGTGCAGGGCCTAGCACTTGGCCTTGTTGAACCTCAGAGTTGGCCTTGGCACATCAATTCAGCTTGTCCAGGTCTCTCTGAAGAGCCTTCCTGCCCTCAAGCAGGTCTATGTAACCACCCAGCTTGGTGTCATCTGCAAAATTACTGAGGGTGCGCTGAGTGTAGACTATCACAGTAGACTATACTATAGTCACAGTAGACTATATTGGAGACTGTTACTATGGTAACTTCCATATATGTATGTATGTATGTTGAAAGGTAATTTTACATTTATAAAGATGGACAAGCAATCAAACAAAAAGAAGCCATGAAATACTACCTGCTGATTAAGAGGAAAATACAACTTACACTGCACCACTGTAAGAGCTCTGTAGGCAGATTTGTAACAAACATGTACCAGTGGCTAATTAAAGAAAAATTATACTGTTCCAATAGCAGATGATTAATGATTAATTAGCAAAACCATGAGCGACTGCATAGACCACAAATTGCATCTTCCATTATGAGAACATTAATTTTGTATGTACATATACAGAAAGCTTCCACAGAAGAGCAACGTGCATGTGTCAGTTAAACATGGTTCTTTACTGGTATCACCTACAAATGTCTGGATCAACAAAAACGGTTTCATAAATATAACAAATATTTAACTTCAGTTGCTTTTTCTGTAACAATGTTACCATCTGAATACACAGGTATCCCTCAGCTTCTCCACACCTGCTTGCTTTCTCACTTTTTTTAAACCTATGTTATGAGCATTTGCCACAAATAACTCTTCATCTCCCAGTGGTTTTGCCTTTGTCAGAAATAAAACAAAGAGTCTCATCAGACAGCAGCTCCACACACTGAACACACAACAGGGAAGAGCATGGAGTTGGGAGAGCCCACGAGGGAGTGGCAAGAGGAAGAAAGAGTGGCAGGGCAAATTGAACTGCCAGCATCGAGTTTCTCACACAGCACATGCTCAAAGAATGTTTTTGTAAAAAGAGGTGGGATATGTATTAAGCAAAGGCCATAAAAGAAGGAGAGACAATAAAATTTGCATGTACATACCACATGTATTTTTTGGGAATTTAAGTGACAAATCCCACTACAAGATCACCAAACAAGAAAGTAATCCACAGTTATCCATACTCTGTAAAACTTAAAGCCTAGTCTATTCTCTAACTCCATTTACACCTATTTCTTTATATTGGGATTAAAAAGGAAGAAACAAAACTACACCTTACCAGCTATTCACCATGTGAAATACTACCCCAGTGGTTTTGTAACAAAACATGGACCACAACACAAAGCAAAGAAACAAAGTTTTTAACCCTTTACCTCAGCCTGTCAGTAGCATTCTTCCTAGATCGGAAAACACCACTTACTGGTTTGTTTGTTGTTTCTTTTTCCCCCCCCCCCCCTTGTGCTTTAAGGTCTTCTGAGCTTGTTTCAGCAAATGGAGAAAAAGATCAACCTGCTATTTCACTGTTCTAACAGGTTCCTGCAAAATCCATCTTACCATCAACACAGCCACTGCAAAGGTCAGACACATCATTACTGTTTCTCCCAAATATTAAGCAGCCTCTTTAGAACAAATAAATAAACTATAAAAAGCTGTGCTTAATTAGATTTGACCATGTGTGCATACATAACTAAAATACAAGCATGTGGCAAAGTAAGCATTATTTTGTTTATAATTATTTATAATTATTTAAAATGAAAATGTACACTAAGTTAATACTCAGAGGAAGCTGCTTGTAAGAAAAACTACCTTTCATCAATATTCAAGTTCATTGTAAATTATCTCCCTCTGTAAAGCTTGCACTGTAATTTCACATAACGTATGTCTGTATGTAACTGTTTATAGCACACCGGACTTTGATGAAAAAATAAATGCTTTCCTCTTTATTTGTAAGGAGAACACACAAGTAACTGTCATCTTATCAATGACACAATGTAAGCATTTTCTCCATTTTGAGAAACATTTGCACTACAACAGTGACCAGAACACAAGTTTCTACATGGGTTGACACTTACTCTGCAGGTACAAAAAAAACCAGTCAGGTCACTCAATGGCTTTGTTTTATTACATCTGTTTATTCATAACCTTCAGACTTGGTACACAATTTTTTCCCGTATCTCAGAAACTCCAACAAAAACATATTTTTGAAAGACAGGAACATTTTTATATTTTTAATAGCAACTCTATACCCATTTCACAACGTGATTCCACACATGGCATATTGTTGGGCATTTCTAATGAACAACAACATCCATATACTGGTGTACTCATTATTTAATCAGAGTCCTATACTTCTGTACTATGCCATGTCTGACCATGGTGCAGTGTATAGAGAGGGAGCCAAAGATCAACCTTTTGACCTAATGGCAACAGTTGAACACTACATAACTTCGAGCCTGTTCCTGTACAGTTGCCTAAAAATTTCTGCCTTACAGGGTTACAATGAATCAAAAAGGAAGGAATGATGAATTTCTGTTTCAAGAACACTACCTATTTCAGGTGACAGACAGGAACAAGAGGATGAGTCACTGCCATCCACATCTGCTAAGGAGAAGAGAGCAAAACCTCCCAGGCAGTGCAGTGCTCACCAGTGTGGTGGGAAAAGGAAAAGGCAATGCCAAAAACACCTAGCAACATAGGACATTGAGTTCTCACGTGAGAAACATCCTCCTCTACAGATTTCCTCAGGCAGCATGTGGATGACACTTTCATCTCCACACACAAGTTATTCAGTGACAGATTCACTATTCAAACATGTTGTATCACTGGAACCTTTTATAACCAACTTTTTTTTTTTTTCCTCGACAGGTATTTTGTTGGAAGTGAGAGTTTAGAAGACAAAATGTCCTTTCAATATAAAACTTTATACTATAGCATTCATAACATACAGTTCTTAGTTTTTATGTCCACTTGAATTTTATACAGGAAAATATATTTATTCCTGCTAAAAAACCCCCTACCAAACCAAACAAATATTTATATCACAGCATAAGGCTCAAACTAAATTTTTCTCAGTGGAACTAAAAGTGGAACTCATGTTCTGATGTTCCCTAACAAAAAACTATCAGGTTTCCTTCTACACTAGGTACTGTCATTAGAATAGGCACATGTCATATAAAGCTTGCCTGTAAACTACTCCTGATTCTGAAACATCATCAGAAGTGCTCACAGCTGTATTTGTTTGAAGACAATCAAATCAGTGTCACTCAAGAGCAAGATCCATTGCTTCACAGAAAGCTGAGGGCAAGCTAGTCAATACTGCATAAAAAAAAAGTACAGAAAAAAAAAAAAGGGAAGGGGGGCTGTTGCATGAAGTCACCTTAGGAATAGCACCTGTAAACTAAATCAGGAGACAGAAGGGTCATTCCTCAACAAAGCCCACATACATCAAATTTAGAGAGAAAACAGACATGAGTTCTTTTGACAGCTAGCTCAGCTGGCAGTACAGAAAACAGGCGATTTGAGAAGCAGCAGTAACACCTGCAACCCAGAAATGACCATTATCAATAGACTTGTGGTAAAAATGATATTTACCCAAGATCTCTCACTTTTCTTCATATAACGTATGGGAGACTATCTTTCTCAAAGAACAGCTGTGGGCAACAAAATCCATTACAACAGAGCTGCCTAACTGCTGTTGAAGCTATTCACCAATTCTAGTCCTTGGTCTCATCACCAAAAGGTATTATCAGTCGGCAAGGAAAATGCTTCATAGAAGACTGAGATGAGCTTTGCTAACAATTCCTTGAAGTAGGAAGGCTCAAAATAAAAAAAAAAGAAAAAAAGAAAAATCAAGAGACATGTGACCAAATATCTCCACTCCAGTAACTTCTTGTAATATCTTCTGACATTTCAATCGGAACTAGAGAACACAACAGCAGAGAGAGCATTGCCTTAGGGAAGCTCTCCTAACTTTGGACAGAAGCAATGCTAGGAAGGTGTTTCTCAAAGGAAGGGCTATGTCAACTCTGAAGTGTTCCCAACATGTTGCCAAGTTGTTTCCACTTGCTAATGTACTTGATGAGGCCTTCTAATCAGTATGCTTCGTGCCCCACACAAAGCCAATCCATTCCAGCACACTGCAAGCAGTCCTTATGGAGCGTAACTGTGACATCTAAGGGAAGCAAATTCTTTACACAGACCACTTTTGTAGGATTTGAGCCTCAAACTTGCAAAGTAAAGATTAAGTCTCACCCCCCTGTAGCACCTTGTTATTTCACGGAAGACTGCATCTGACTGGCTGCAAAGCCAGACTGCATATTGTGCCGGGACCTAAATCGTTACCTCCCAACACTGCAGATAGATTTTTTACAAGATCATCCTGTCTCAACTACCTCCACTATTTCAATGAGCACACAAGGATCTTTTGCAAAGAGATGAGTGGCATAGCAGAGACAAAGGGCAGTGAAAGTCACCATTATCTTGGAATCACAGAATGGGGCTGAAATTCTGTCATTACCTGCCTGAGGTGTGGTGGGTACTCTGGGTTGGATGCCAGGTGCCAACCTAAAACACTCTATTACTCATCTCTTCAGATAAGAGGGGGAAAAAAAATAACAAAATGCTCAAGATAAAGGACAGGGAGATCACTCAACAATTATGGCCACAGGCAAAACAGACTCAACTTGGGGAAATTAGTTTAATTTATTACCAATCAAATCAGAGTAGGATATTAAGAAAACAAAACCTAAATTTTAAAACACCTTCCCCCCACGCCTCTCTCCATTTTGAGCTGAACTTTACTCCCCATTTCTCTGTCTCCTTCCTCCCAATGGCACAGAGAGATAAGGAATAGGGGTTGTGGTCAGTTCATCACACATTTTGCTCCTTCTCAGATGGGAAAGACTCCTCACACCTTTCCCCTGCTCCAACCTGGAGTCCCTCCCATGGGAGACAGTTCTCCACAAACTTCTCCAGCACTAGTCGTCCCCATAGGCTACAGCTCTTCACAAATTGCCCCACTGTGGGTCCCTTCCACAGGTCCTGCAAGTAGTCTATTCTAGCACAGGCTTCTCATGTAGTCCGACTCCTTCAGACACATTCATCTGCCCTGGCAGATGGGCTGCAGGTGGACATCTGCTCCATAGTTAACCTCCATGGGCTACAGGTAAACCTCTGCTCCAGTGCTACCAATATCACTACCAGGCTTGGCCTTAGCCATTTGTGAGTCTGTCTTGGAGCCAGCTAGCTCTATCAGCCATAGAGGAAGCTTCTAGGAGCATCTCACAGAAGCCACTTCCACAGCCCCTTATTACCAAAACTTTGCTATGCAAAGTCAATACATGTGGGAAGACAGTATTTCAGTGGCCTCAAATCTGCATTCCAAATAGTGTATTTTCAACAAAGTATCTGTTCTCTGAGGATTGTCACAATATTATGCATTCACACCACTTCAGGATTACTATGGTCATTTGATGACATGATTGGCCTTCTCAGAACTGTTGAGCAACAGTTTTCTTTAACCCTTTAAAAGAACATAACTAATCTCTTCATAAATTAAGGTCAAATTGTATTTTTAAAATAACAACCATAAGTGTCTATGTCATCTTAGGTCACCACACACACACACAAATCCTTTTAAAGAAAAACAAACTAAAAATCCACCTACCAGTACAGAATCTTATGTTCTTTATATTCATCACAGGAAACCTTAAAAACTCCAAAGAAGAATTTACATAAAGGAGTTCTTCAAATGAGTTAAAACAGTGGCAAATTATTCTTACTCTGGGCTCAAGCAATGAATAATAAGATACACAGAGGCCTGGACAAATACACAAGATTCCCTTGGTAGTTTGATTTTCATCTGGTGATTAGACTGACAAATATCCATCCTAACTAAGAACACTTTTATAATAAATTAAAGCATTGATCTCAGCAACACATAAATTTGGATTAAAGTAACTGACCAAATCTAATTCTAATCTTCAATCATTATCAAACAATCAGTAATAAAAATGTTTTTCTGCTTCTCAAAATAATCTGATAAAAACAATGACACCCAGCTTTTATAGAAGAACTTTTATAGACAACAGACACATCAGAAAGCATACCCTGAGAGAACCTAGGAAGAGGTACAGGTAAAAAAGGGGAAGGGAAGGAGGTATATTTTAATTGAGTTGCATGAAAGAAGTGCTTCATAACTCAAAGAAATGGGTCCATTTGAAACATCAAATTGTAAGTTACTTACTAACAGCATTCCCAGAGTATCTTTTGTCCAGCTACTGGAAAAAAAGCAAACAAATCCTACTAGTCTCACATAGCACAATGCAACATGAGTCCCTATAAAGTATTACAAAAGTATATTCTTTCCCTGCATTTAAGATCACACACAAGTACCTTTGACACTTAATATCCCCTCCTGTCCACACTTTGTCGATACAAACCCAACTGCAAACAAAATAGAGAGGAAAAATTCAGTTTAACAGGAAACATTCCCAGTTAGAACCCAATACATACAGTTAAAACTGGAAAATATGATCGTAGCTTCCTGGCCTCATCAGCAAAGTTTGTTTTCCTACTTGGTGTGTTACACCCAAGTTTTTCCATAGTCCTGCAACTGCATACTATCAAGTTTTGTTTTCATTAGCCTTTGGAACAGAGAACACTAATTACCTAAGAGTTTAAATTCCTTTATAGGAACAATTCATTTGGAAAAAAAAGTCGGGGAAAAAAACCTGTAACAATGGAAAATACCAAAGGTCTTCCAAGACTAGATAAGGAATCAGGCACACTCCTCCATCCTCCAAAATACTTGAGTGATGGATAATTTCTTTTCTACAGTACGATTTCACTATTGTTCCTAATTGGAGGCAATTAGGAAATGATTGCATGTGAAATTATTTTTTCCCATTAGATAAAAATAATCAATTCTAGGATCTGAAAGTAATAGATTCTAGGATCTGCTTGATATCTTCAAGTATCAATAGCATCATTTTCATCTGGCTGTCTGATTCAATCTACTTCAGTCAGTTAGCACTACCAAATTTCAGTCTCACATGGTAACATAGCTGAAAGGAGCACCGCAGACAGTTCCTCACCTAGAAAATGAAGTCTTAATTAAGACCCTCTCACACCTTGTGATTTATATTTGTGAGTATAATTGAGTACCATTACCAAGTTTGGTTAGAAATCACTGCAGCTTTGAGCTCTACTCAAAGTCTCCAGTGATATATGAAAGAGCAGAAAAGCAAACATTCTTACCTTTCAAAAGTTGCTCCAATCAGGACAAGGTTTACATATAATGAAGATCTAGCTCCCAAAATTTGACCACTGTGCACAGTCTGACATTAGTCACACAAATTTGTTAAAACCAGCCCTCAAAGGAGAGATGAGGCAGTGCGGGTAAAGCAACCTCTATTTGCAGATAATCTGTTTTCTAACACTGCTTAAATGTCACATTAAAGAAGTTGCTCTGCTTAAATGTCAGCCTGCAGAAGTTGCTTCCTGGAACAAGAAACACCAACTCACCTCTTACTGCTTAAAGAAAGTCAAGAAGTTATTCACCAGGAAATAGAAATTCCTGCTAGCATTACACAGTAATCCTTTAAAAATAAACATCGTACATTTTAAGTTTAGGATGTGTTGGCATCTGGCAATTAAATAACTTGCCCAAAGACCCTGCAGCTTATAAGGGCAAAAACAAGGGAAAAGGGATGCTACCAGAGTTCAGTACTTTACTGCCTGTACCTTCCAAGCTCTAAACTGCTAAAGCTGACCAAAGAACTTGTAAGTAGTATCTTTGAATGATGTAAGCTTTAACTTATTTTAATTTTGTTTTTAAAAGCAAATCGTGGAGAAAAAAAAAAAAACAAATGAAAAACCGAAACACCTTACCTAAGCCAATCAGTATGTGAAGAACATTTAAAAAGTTCCATGTGAACTAAATAAAAAAATCATGCTGATCTGTAAATGGTAACCTGCTTTATTATTTTACTGGTCATGACACATATAGTAAGTAGCAGATCTATCCCAGCACTTCATAAATCAGTCACGCTAAGCCAAAGCTGTATAAATTAAAGAACAAAGTCTTACAAATATGTGTATGGACTAAGTGCAGCAGGAGTCAAATTAACCTCAAAAGCTAGTTGAAAATTGAAGTTGGTGGGACGTTTTGGGGTTGGAATTTGTTTGGTTGCTTTGGGTTTGTTTTTGTTTTTTTTTTTTTTTGCCCCGCTCCTGAATGGCTTTGCTTCTTTTAGAAGCATTTTTGCTTTCAACAGAAGTTTTAAATCAGCAAAATTCTGCACAAGTGAATGTATACTGACTCATACTGGTTTATGATGTATGAGGAACTGGCCAAGTTCTACACACACTAGTGTGAGAAACATCATTTCAGAATTACACTAAAACTGAAATCTGGTTATTCAGTCATAATTACAGAGACAGGAAATACAAAATAGGTATTTCAAAAGGAACTCAATTTTATAAGAAAACCAATTTGTGCCAGGTTACACCTATTACTGATCGAATAACACCCTTTTCTTGTTCAGGGGTCAGGTCATATACCTGGAAAAATAGCAACACAGAAAGGCACTAGTCATTTGGGGGTTTTTTATTTGTTTTTTTCCTCTGCAATTTAATGGATAGACACCAACAGTCTTCGCTTTGAATTTATGTACACATCATGTTGTACACTCATATTTAAAAAAAAAAAAATAAACACAAACCAAAAAGCAAAACCACCACAGTCTTCAATGAATACTCAAAGACTCAAATACTCAATGACTGGCTTCTCCTGAAACTGAACTTTAATCAACTCAGATTATGCTCAGCACAATTTGTTTCATCTTGTCTGATACTGGAGATACTGCTTGCCAATTCAAACTGATGCCTCAGTTAAAACTAGATAAATTCAGCCCTTCATTTTCAGAAAGGAGATGAGCAGAAGGCAAAGGGTACGTAAGATTTCCACAGGCCCTGTAAGTGATGTTGCCTTTCACTCCCAATGAAAAGTATTGAAACCCTTCCAATACATTGTATGAATCAAATCCCAACAACTTATTCTTCTCACAACATGCTCAAAGAACTAATTTTCTTGTGGTTTTCTTGTGATTATAGTTCTCACAGATCAATACTAAAGATTATGGACCACATTCACCACTGCACTATGCTGCTGTAATGCCATGAAACAAACGTTATTTCTAATCCAGCATTAACAGATCACACTGTGACCTCTGAAACTGGGTTCAGCCTTCTCTTGATGTCTAGATAAAACTCAATAAACTCAGCAACACTGGCATTAATCTGAAGTTACGTGGCTGTGAATCAGCCCTGGTATTTTTGTTTGGTTTTCATGGCTCGCCTCCACTGGCGCTTACACCGCAGAGCATCTACATGGAAATTCTGTCTTGGGCTTATCTCCAAAGCATATTTATTTCCATCAGCTAACCTGGACTGCTGTAGAAAATTGGTTTTACTTCAAAAATAACACATACAGGATTATTAAAAAAATAAATATTAAAAGGCAAGTTTCTGTTCATTCTACCATTATGTACTTTAATAGGCATCTATTTTTTAACTGTTGTTCTGGGTTTTATCTGGGTATATGTGGCAGCAATAGTTTCAAAGCCCTTAGTTTAAGCTTCTAGTCCTGTATTTAAAAGGATATTTAATCTAAATCCTCTTTTTCTTTATTAAAGAATCCTTTCTATTTTTTGTAAATCATATCTTCCCTCAAATCTCAATTGCTGCATAATAAATGTGTTGGATAAAAATAAATCTGTCTAAACTTACCATTTTGCTGATACTCTCTGAAACATCCTGTTCCTAAGCAGAACACTGGAGTTTTAAAAAGCAGCTTTATGAGGCTATGAGAGAATCACAGATCTGTGCTTTATTCCCATTTCTCCTGTGTACAAGCAATTTAATTTTCATTTGCTGATGATTACATCCACAGAGAGACCTTAGCACTCGGCACTCAGTTTTGTCATCCACTAGCATCTGTTGAGCATCCTCTGTGAAGGATGCCTGCATGGACCAGCACAACACAGCAGGACTTAAAGCATCCTTTTCAAAAAATCCAGCAAATAAGCACAGTTACCAGAGAGGAAATAAAAGAAGACTCATCTGATAATGGTGAAGTGGAAAGAGGCCTTTTCAGTCACATCTCTGGTCTCAGATCCCTTCATGCAGAACAGGTCACCATTATTTCAAGCCAAGATCAGAAGAGATTTCACTCACTTCCCTCAGTGAAGTGCTGTGGCTGAGACACTTTAGCTCAATACTATCTCCTCTTCTCTTGGTGAACATATCAGTTACAGAGCTGTCCAAGCTGAGGTTTGTCCTCTCCCCAACCCTGAACAAGTCCAGAGTATTTTTCCAAAGAGGACTAAAGTGCCCAACATCACAGGGGAGTGGAGGAAATGTGGCACTGCAGCCTAGGCAGATGGAGGCACCAGGGAAACTCAAGCAATCTGCTCCACAGATTGCTTCCACATTTGATGTTCAGTGGTTGCTGGACAGAAAAGATGGCTTCATCTGTCCTAGGGTGATGAATTTTGATGGCAGCATTCTTCTCCTGCATGAACAATTTTTGCTGGAACTTGAATGTTTTTTTTTTTATGCTAAGCAGTTAAGTTCTCAAGAAAAGCTGAGGAAATTGTCTTTTCCTACATGAAAGTAATACATTGTTAGTGCACCTTCTCAGAAGGTGAGAAATTTTACTCCTCCTTGAACTCCAAAGTTTTAATTAGCCTGGGATGCAGGTATGGCTACAAGATTAAAGGGGGAGAAGAATGAAAGGACAACTCTGCAAGTTACTGATGCTGCATGGCAGGACTGTAGTGTGTATACATTTATAGAAGTTATTAATAATGAATATTAAGACAAATAAAATTAAGATATTTTCTATATAAGGAACAGTAAAAAACAGAAGTGGGGAACAGGACGCAGGTGGTCTAGCACAGATCTCAAGTCAGGTTTCCTGTAAGATTTGTGCTTATATATGAAAGTAAGCACTATTAGCCAGTGAATAATTTGCAGATGCTACTTCTCATAGAAATATAAATCCAGAAGCATTCACCAGTGGATTGCAAAGGATAAAGCTAGCCTACACATTTTCACTGGTTCTTAATCTCTGAAGGCTATTGGCTCACAGTCATACCAAGAGAGGAGCTTATCTGTAAGGTTCATCAGAAATTTTTGATTAAATGACCTTAGCAAGAAATAGGAATTTATTCACCTGAAATATCATTATACTGACATCACTGATCTAACTAATACAGCAGCCTACTCCATTATTACCATAATGAAGCAAAGCATGACCTAGGGAAACAAGTCATAATTTTAACCTAGAACCAAGAAGCCATGCAGCATATACAGCCTATGAATGCAGCACTTGGTTTTTCTCTCAAAGAGAATGCTACGCTGTTCTGTTCAATGCGTTATTTCATTTCAGCCTATCAGCTTGTGTCAAGGAAAAGAACTCTGACTGAGGTCAAACATGGGATTGTTTTTATTCAAATATCAAGGAACTAGTTCCTACTCTTGTAAATGAAAGAAGCACCTTTCCGAGACTGCAGTAACTTCTCACACTGAACAATGAGTTTGCATTAAACATAATAAAGACCTGCAGATAAAAGGCTTACTTCACACCTCCAATGAGGGGGTACAAGGTGGCATAAGCCTAGAGAATTCACTGGTTCTTGCTTCACACAGGTCCCCCCACTGGTGCAAGAGATGCAGAAATAAGTTCAGAGAAGCTCAGAGGGAAAAAAAAAAAAAAAAAAAGAACCCAAAAAAAACCAGCTTCACAGTCAGAATAAGTATTGGGAAAACAAGCAGAGCAGGGAAGTGAAGAAGTAGGGAAAATTGTTTAGGGAAAAGACTTTGGGTGCTCAATACCACCTGAAACAGACCACAGAATCACAGAATGGTAGGGGTTGGAAGGAACCTCTAAAGATTATCTAGTCCAACCCCTCTACTCACGCAAGTCTGCCTGGATCAGGTCACAAAGGAGAGGAGAATCTCCTTTGACCTGCTCACCACATTCTTCTTGATGCATGCCAGAATGTCATTGGCCTTCTTAGCCATGAGGGGACATTGCTGGCTCGTGTTTAGTTTGCTGTTCATCAGAACACCCAGATCCCTCTCCAGCAGGTCAGCCTCCAGCCTGTACTGGTGCATGAGGTGTTCTTCCCCAGGTGCAGGACTCTGCACTTGTCCTGTTGAACCTCATGAAGTTCTTCTCTGCCCAACTCTCAAGCTGGTAAAGTATAACCACACATGGAAGTCTTTCTCCTGTTTTATATGTACCCATGCTACTTCAATAAAGTCTTAGGAAATGATATTCAACAAAATTACCTCTCACACTTTTTATTTACCCTACACAAAACAATTTTGAGATTTCTGATGTACAGCTGGCCTCTAAAATCAAATGGAGATAAAATATCAACATAAAACCTTGTAATTCCCAAGACATAAAAAAATCAGAAGTATTTAGGGTTTGGAATTGTCCCATCTTTCACTTTGTTTTAAAGGCAAACTTTTGATGTACCACATACTCAAAACCCCTGGCATGGCCTGACTATGTTGTAAGCTCATTTGATTATACATATGCAAGAAAATCTCCGGTGTTCCAATGCATGCTAACACCCTGATGCAACCTCAACTAGGCTGGGTGAAAACATCACAGAAGGAACAAAATATTTGCTACACCCTGTCATCTGAGTCTCTGGTGAGGATCCTGCAGATGTCTAGTATTTACTTGCGAGATGAGCGATTCAAATCATCCCTGGCAAAGCTTGCTCTGGTTCTCTCCCTGATAAGAAGTTCAATGCTTTTGCAAAGATTTGTGGTTCAGAAAAAGGGAAAAGCTTGTCTAGTTTTGACCATATATGCAAGAATATGCAAGAATGACATTTTAAAAAGTGTACATAATTAACTGGAAAGTTGATTCAAAATGTGCTCCTTACCAACCTCAAAGATGCATGAATACTTGCATAGTCAGTACCTCATCATCACTTCTCCGGATACGCTGTGACCAAGGCAACAGTTACTCCAGGGAACAGTGTAACAAAAGGAAGCATCTTTAAAATCAACAAAGGTATCCCAAACCAAGCAATTTGCCCTATGCATTCTCAAAATCAAGAAGGTTTCTGGGTTTGGATTTTTTTTTTTTTTTGATACTTGCAGCTTTGCATAATAACTTTTTTTTTTCAAGTTACAATGATTCTACTTCTTGAAGCGATTTTTAAACTTCTGCACCATCTGCAGTGGATACAGAAGTATCTGTAAGGAAGACAGAGAAGTATATATATAACACTTATCTATGCACAATTATTCTAAACAAAACATTAGTTTGTTTTGTACTTAATAGATAATCTATTGTGGGAATAATGCACATCACAGCAGTATCAAGACATACTGCTGACACCCTTGAAAACACACTCTTACGTGTTTAACAATAAAGAAGTGAATTACAATTACCAGAAATTGCAATGAACACCTACACCCACGTGCCTGTGTTTGCGTGCGTGTTCAGGTATTCAAGGAAAACCTGTACAGACTCTGGATTTTATCTATTAAATCTATACAGAACTAGAAAGACGTATCAAAGGCTGTGCCAACTTTTATTTCCCTTTCACACAAAGCTCCATACTACGCACAGTTGACAAATTTAAAATGCTTCTCTAGGTTTTCTGCAGAACTCAAACACTAACGGACCCTAATCCACATTCTCCCAAAAGCCTCAAGTATCATAGCTAGTAAACACTCTGACCAGCTGCAAGCCTAACTATACTACTTCTTGATCAATACAATTTCAGTCACAAATCCCCAAAAGCATATTACCACTAGAAATATCTGTTCCATTTGAACAAGTTTTTTGGTGAAAGGGTAAAAAGAATTGCATTCTGGGGCTGTGAGTACCCCAAACAATTTGGATCTTTCAGATCCTTCTAAAAAAATGAATTATACCTGAAATGCACACTGAAAGAAACTCCTCAGTACAGACTACTTTCATGTTGGCCCAAATCACTCCAGCAACCTTGCCTCTGTTCAAATAGTATCTTCAGCTAGGTCATTATCTCCAGAAGCAACATTGCTCTAGGAAGAGAACACAAAGGAGTCTCTCATGTTCTATGGACAGTCAGTGGGTAGCTCCACATTTGAAGTACTGTAGTACTCTCTTTTATCACCAGAAAACTCAAGAGAGACAGTGAACCTTTCAAAAGCCCTCCCCATTTCAGAAAAAAAGTGCTTGTAAAAACAAATTAAATCCAGTCAGACAGCGTAAGTGCTCAACTGAGGGACAGGTGCTTGTCTCCTCCTTACCCTAAAGAGTAATTTTTTATCAGGCATAAAATTCTTGCCCTATTATGAAGTTCTCCAAAATACAATGAAAAAGGTACAGAATACCTTTGTTTCCAATTTAATAACCTATTTTTTAAAAATAAGTTTTCCACCACAAAACAAATTAGAAAGATGGTAACAGTTCCCAGCTCTCTCATTCTGGTAACTGCTCCTATGGAATACCACTGGAGACCTGAAACAATACTTAAACTTGCTGCTGTACTTTTTAATAGTCTTTTCATATTAGTAATGCAATTGAGCAGAGTGGAACAGATGCAGTATTTCCTTGTAAGAGCAGCTGAGAGTTGCATCATATGCACACCACCAAAAAAAGAGAAAAAGCACATTCCAGTATAAAAAGAAAATAGCTTAAAGATAAGTAAAATTATAAATAGTCAACAGAGGTCAATTGCAATAGGAATAACTTTGGGGTTTCCCCCAGAACATGTTATAACTGAATACACAAAAGCATTTATCTATAATTTGTTAAAATCAGCTTTTTATAGACTATGACGCAGAAGTCAGAACAAAAAAGAAAAGCTCTATTTCAGACTAGAATACTCCAAGTCCATTAATCTGGTTCCAGTTTTGACATAGAAGAAAGCGTATCTTTTACCTTTCAATTCATGTTTTTCCAGCACGTCTAAAAAACTGCAGAATCTGTCTCTGCAGTCAATCTGTCTCTGCTTTTTCCCCCCTTTCCTTCAAACAGTAAAACATGCTAAAAATATATACCTATCTCCATTGTACTTTAAGCATAGAACTGTATTTTTCACAATGCTTATACCTTATTACATAAGACTTACTTAACACAACTCATTTCTGTCTTCCAACACTTGCAAAATCTCAATGAGAGCTGCAAAGGCCTAAATGATTTGCATCTCATTTGTTTTTGAAAACATGTCACCGTGTATCTTCTGAACATTTAAATCTAATTCACATCTTTTTATTATAACACAGTAAACTACTGTGGGCTTTAGTAGGGGAGGGGTGTGGGTGAAGTTAGTACTCTCCAAAACCCAGCTAGCCCTTCAAATCTAAGTAATTTTATGCATTATGCCTATCACACGTAGGTGGCCACCTAATCTTTTCGAGTCTATGAAAAAAGTTGTTGATGGAGCTTTGGTGGTTCTGGGTTTTTTTCCTATTTGGAGAAGCATATGTATTCACAGAATCACAGAATCTTAAGCTAATGGTTGGGAGGGACCTTGAAAGATCACCTAATCTAACCCTCTGCCAGAGCAGGACCAACTAGAGTAGGTCACACAGGAAGTCGTCCAGGTGAGTTTTGAAATATCCCCAGAGTAGGAGACTCCACAACCTGTCTGGACAGCCTGTTACAGTGCTCCGTCACCCTCACAGTTAAGAAGTCTCCTTATGTTTGTTTGGAACCTCTTCTGTTCCACCTTATACCCGTTGCCCCTTGTCCTATCATTGGACATCGCTGAGAAGAGCCTGGCTCCATCCTCCTGACATCTGCCCTTTACATATTTGTAAACATTAATGAGGTCACCCCTCAGTCTCCTCCAAGCTAAAGAGCCCCAGCTCTCTCAGCCTTTCATCACACGGGAGATGTTCTCAGATAAGCATTGAAATTCAATTCAATGCCTATTCAAGCTCCAGAGAGTTTGGTGTGTTGCTCTTCATTTCAGCATGACTGATTTCCCTTTATCATAGTCTGCAGAACCCAGTTAAGAAGTTTTGCTTGAAGAAAACAAGGCACAGCACAGTATACTTCAGCTCAAAGTAGTGCATTTAGCCATGATATTGCAGCAGCAATATCACACAGATTCTGGAAAGAGCACCTTTCGCCTCACAACAGGCAAATCATTTCAGATGTGATTTAAACTACAAAACAATAGATACAATACTATGCATTTAAAAGATTCTCCTTCTCATAGCTATCTTCTTCAAACTTTAATAATCTGACTGCTCTGATCATAAACCATATCTAACATCCAAAACCAATTTGTTTTTCACAATAGCTTTAAAGAGCAGACTTTAAGAATATCATCATATTATTAGTCAAGAAGAAGACAACTTTATTTTCTAACAAAAAGGATGGTGAGAAGGAGAGGGAAGTCACTGTGTTGAAGATAGGGCAGTATTTCTAGTGGCGTCTTCTGGGGAAAAAATGCAGAACACCCTACACTGAACTAATCAGTAAAAACAAGGGCTGAGAACAGAAATAAAAAGAAAGAAGAGGCAACAATTTTCCCCTTTATTTACAAAGAAAAACTGGGACATGCAAGCAACACAGAAAGAGAGTTGCCTTTTCTAATCTTGTCACTGTCAAGTTGATCATGACTGCGATAACTGGTAAGGAACTCATCTTACAGAACCAGCACCTTTCAGTAAACTATTGTCTGAAAAAATAAGCAATTCCAACACTTGATGCATTCTCCTCACCGTGAGTTACCTTCACAAATGAACAAAAAGCGCTTGTTAGAAAAATCTAGAACTCATCAAATATTGAATCAATTATTGACCACTTCACAGTCAGCGGTAACTTCCTCGGATTACCAATTCAGTATTCCCACTGTAAGACAGAGAATAACGCAACAACATTTTAAATGCACATTTAACTGACTGCTCCATCAGCTCTGGACTGACTCCATAAATGGCTTACGTTCCAGCATAACTCACATTACAAAAAAGCTCCACTGACCTTTAAGAGAGCAGAAGTAAAAAAGAGCAAACCAAAGTCTAGTTCAACTACAAGTATAAATTTCTGAAGCACAAGTTGAGGCCTTTTCAATTATCTTCTATCAAATACTCAGTGAAACAGAGGAGATTAAATTAAGTGCACTTCAACTGAGTAATTTTTTGCAGAATCAAGCAGTCTGAAATTACTCAGCAACCTGATAAAGAGTAGAAAGTCCTGCCCTTCTGTCTTGTTAAGACAAGTACAAATGTATTGTGTATTACACTGGTATGACACAAAAGCTTTTCTAAGATTAATGTTATCTCAGCATTAAGAAAATAAAGATACTAATGTTTACACTAAGTAGGATTTAGCACACAAGAACCAAAATTCTTTGTGCCTAATTTATTGAACATGTATTAACCAAGTCCAAGACTGCCTCTGGGAATTTCCCAAAGCAGCAAAGGATGCATCCCTTACCCAGATGCAGGCAAGCCAGAAAGCTCTAATTTCAGTTTCTCAAGTTTTATCATTGTTGATTGTATTGTCATGGAATAACTTCCACATTTTTCTTCATTTAAAGATTAGACTTACAAAAACCTCAAAGATTATTGGACTAATTGCACCTTCATCCAAAAAGTGGTAAGGTGAGTCTGAAAGATTTTTTTCTAAACTAACCCATGCTCTCTTAGATGCAAATAATGTTATAGTTTCCACTCTTCCTCATACTAGTTCAGAAAACCATGTCACAATTAAACCTTCTAAACAAAAAAATCATTTTTGTTTTCTGCAATATTCTTTTCTGACTCTTGCATTGCTCACTCTCATGCAACGTGCTTTGACAAAACCTGCATCATCACCATCATCATCAGGCTCTTTCAGACTCCTGCTTTGATGTTACTGTTTATAGACTTAAACTTATAGAAAGCATATCAGTCTGAAAACAGAGACAATCAGCAGCATTAGGGCAGTAGCTATTAAGGTTTTAAGGCCTTCAAGTTGAAACTCAAATCTGTTTTATGGTTGTGCCCTGTGGAATGCATTAAAGAATCGCAGTACATGGATACCCAGTCTTTTCTCATTATCTGAATATCTTAAAACCAGTGTCACTGTCCTAATCATTTGGAGATATTTAAATATTAAAACAAACACTTAATGGCAAATTTGAAAGAAGGAATTGTACATTTAAAGTTTTATGGTCAAGCTTACTACTTATTAGTTTCTGACTTAACTTCTTTGGGGGAAAAAAAAACCCTACTTACTAAATTCTCAAGTCTTACTAAAATGCTATTTCTAAATTGCTCAGGTCCTACGTTTACACTTCATATGTTGCTAATATCACTGTCAGAATCTCCCCTGCCTATAATTGGGGGCAGATACAGAGGGAGATCTGCTAAATGGCATCACAAACTCTTAACTGGTAAATCATCACTTGAATTGGCAACCTCAGCTGACAGGACAAACAAAGCAGTACTGAATTGATGGTTTTAGTATTTTCCTCTTCCGCAAACAGCCAAAATGATCTGACACATTTTACACACATCAGCTTCAGCAGATGTCAAACACGTTGTTTGTCTATTCCCTTCATTCCCCCATGCTTAAAACCTTCCAATGGAATCCCAGAATGTTTCCTGGCTAGAAGCTACCTATGAAGCTATGTTTTCAAGAAAAACAAAACAAAACAAAACATTGTTTGGGCTAAATGCCTTTCCTCACAGCAAATGCAAGGCAGAGGATGATTAATAGGTTTCCTGAGGTTTACAGAGACCCAGAGAAGGAAAAAAAAAAAAAAAAAAACACTGCATATCCATCTTTTCCATACAAGGGACTGCACTTTATTTCATAATGTCACAACATAGATAACATATATTATGCCTTCCTCTACAAATGAAGGGTCTTGGCAGAAATCCTGCAAAACAGGACTGATCTTTCATTCCTGAAACTTCACCCTGAAGTTTTTGGGATGCATACTAAATTTCGTAGAAATTTGCTCTTGGCTATGAGATTCCTCAGTAAAGAGATGAATGTATCAAAATTATGACTCCAGTAATGCTCACATACAGCAACTTCAAAATAAGTTAGATTCAATTGATTTGTGTTACAGGTAGACATTTCAGCACAAGAGCAAAAGGCCTGCTTACCAATGCACCAAGTCTATAAACTCATAGTAATGTATTACTTCTCACAGTGTAAAGCACTAACAGTTCACTCAGTTCAACTAACTTCACACTTTTTCCAGTCAAACCCAATACAGAAGCACGCTGAAGATGTATTTACTGCAAAAATCTTGCCAATGGGGGAGAAAAAAAAAATAGCTATCAATAAGCAAAACACATGCTTACGTGCTTACATAAACATATGTTAACAGCTTAAAATTTTCTCCTTTGGAATTCAAAATGAACCAGGACATGCAATCATATTGCATTTTGTTTTCTTTTTCCAGCACTAAAATATCAAGTCTGTCATCCATGATATCTATCTCTAGCTGGTTACTCGAGAAATGACATTTCAAACACGATGCTTGAAACACATACTCTCCTTTATCTTCCAGTATTCAGAAGCACATATTGGGAAAACCCAAATGGCAAACTATAAGCTTCTATAAGGCAATCAAAGAACTGGGGCACACATGTTTCTCTGAATAACAAGCTGGTATAGTTAATTATAAATATGAAAAGGTAAAATAAAACCACATCCAGAAACAACAAATAACCTCTCATGCAGCAGAAACCAGCAACACATTATTTCCAAACACTTATTTTGGTGTAAATACTGAGCAGTTCTTTTAAGACGGTTTTATTCATAATGCATAGAGAAGTCTTCCTTTCAAGCAAGAGGCTGTATGACTTGTCTTTTCCTCTATACTATTGATGGGCTTTTTCCTTCTAATATTTCCTTTTTGATAAGCCTCAGGCCCAAGGAAAGGTTTACTCCTTTCCAGAATTGAAAATAACCCCTGAACCTGATACCTTGCATTAGCTCAACTCCCCCAAGGTTTGCCACAGAAGTCAGCCAACATTCACCCACAGAGACTCCACCAAGAAAATTCCTATCCATTTTTTTCCCCCCCCAATATAACAATTTCCAACTAGAATACTTCTTTTCCTCCTAGGAACAAGAATTTGTAACATCCCATGTTAGTGTGAAGGGCTTTGTAGTTGTCATGGTATGGGGATACTTGGGAGTTTGGGTGGGGGTGTTTATGGGCTGGTTTGTTTGTTTGAGGGGGTTTTTGTGATAATATCAAAACAGATATGTAACACCTCACAGCATTTGTATCAGCAAGCAGCAGCAGTATAATACAACCAAACTCTTTGCTAGATTAGAATTAACTCCTACTTTTAAAAATAGAGGAATGGAACCACCTGGAGTTGAGGAACTTTGAGCCAGATCCAGATTTTGTGCTTACTCTCACTGAATTTCTTCTTTCTTTTCATTTACTTTTTGAATTCTTGGAAACTTCCACCATAGCTTACCCCAGCACTCAGAATGGCTTGTGGCAGGCAGTCCTATAGCTTAACTATGCTTCATAGTAGTCCAGAACTGCTCTGAATATTTAAGATGTAGTCACACCACTGTACAACCATGTCTGTTCTTCATTTTTCCTCTAGTAATAAGGGACAGCCATTCCATTTGCTGTGCACTACTTTGCAATACAAAGCATCATGCTCCTGCCTTCCCAGAGTAACCCATGGGAAGATGATCCTGAAGCAACAACTAGTGACAAGACCCAGGTCAGAGACTAACATGATAGAACTCTAATTTTCTCGTGTTTCCCATTACCACGTGCACATTTCCCTACATCCAACTTCATTTACAATTTTTAGGCTTAGCTCAGCAGGACTTTAAGGTAGTTGAATCATTTTTTAGAGTTGGCCCTTAATTACCTTGAATAAATTAGTATTTCTTCAATGTTCACCTGCACTTCCAGATCATTTATACAGCCAACACAACAGGGAGCAGAAATCTCAAGTTATTTTTCTAGTACAAGGTTTCTAGCTCTCCACAGTTGATACTACCTATTCCTAAGTGTATTTATACTTGTAAGTTACTGTTTCATTTGACATTTAGGGCTATGGAACATAGTGCTTTTCTGCAGAAGAAAAAAAAAACAATAAAACCCAAACCCATTGTCTTATTCATACTCTTCATTTTTGGCAGTCTCTCTCAGAAACACTTTGTCTCATCACAGAGTCCATTATCCTGAGATGATGCAGCCTGCGTGCAGGAATGAGCTTTGTGCCATTATGTCTCTCACAGTAACAGACCTGATTCCAGTTTCATAGTGTTACAACACATCACACTCTGTCCTTATTTCATTGCTCTTGACTCCACTAAGAATAAGAGTTTGATTAATTACCAGGGACTTGGCTCAAAGGGAATGCAAAATAAGCAACAGGATAAGTACTGAGTCATGCTACTCAGAAAACCAGAGTAAGATTGGTTAAATGTCATTTCAGCACAAGAAAAACCTTTTTCCATGCTTACAATACACACTCTGGCTTTTGCTAACAGATCTTCCATCCCATTTCATAAAATTTCATGTCTACTAGCTACTGCAGTCTTACTGCAAAATGAATAAGCTGTTGGACGTCCTTCTCTGATGACCTCTAAACCACAGGGAAAGAATTTTGAAAAGAGTTAAGAAAACACAGACTGGTAGACCTAGTGAGACTTCATACATTTCAGCAATGTAGTAGGTAGGAGGCAGGAAAAGCAGTGAAACAATTAGGCATCTTCTGCCTAATAAGGATATGGTGCAACACTTGCAATTAATAAAGATTAACAAAGGAGGAATTTCTCATAAACCTGAAGTACATGGCTGGAGTTTAAATTAATGTCTAAGACCTAATGGAATAAACTCCCAGTGAGCATATTTTGTTTTCATGCAATACATAGTTATAGTAAAATATATAATGAGTTGATCTCTGTGCCTGTCAGTTTCAGCAGCTGACACTTTTAGGTAATAACAGGTACAAACAAAAATCTGTATCTAACTATAAAAATATTATGTGAAGCTGTAATCCATATAGGAGTAAGATGTCTTCCTGAAACACAAAAACCCAAAAGGTGAGTATAACATGCTGTGACAACTAAGCCAGAAGAAAAAGATGTCTCAGATCAATTGAGAAAAGGCATATTTTGGTCAAATAAGTAAGTATCTTGCTAGATGTTTGCCTGAGTCTGGACACTAAGATTAGAAAGCTTATGGGAAGTGGGGTCAAAGGAATATTTTTTCGTTATCCGTGAAATATTCTAACTGTTCCTGCTGTTACGCACATCTCACACTACACATTATCAAACATTTCAAAAGAAAAGAGACTAACATTGGAGACGACATCTAGTAGCTAGAAAATGGCTTGAAAACAGAAACAATTTCTATTCATAATACCTTCTCTGCATTGTAGCCATATAGCATCATTCATTAGCATAGATTTCCTGAAATACTTAAAAGAGAAAGATAATGGTGATGTGAGATAGAAGGTAGAGGCAACCAAATACAAGTAACCAGAGTGAGTTAGAAGCTAGTTAATTTTATTGTTATTATTTATTGAAAAACTTCTTCCTTTTGTGATTTTCTTAGAGGTTTTTCAGTGTCATCTGGCTTATGATTTTAACAGAAATTGCTGCTTGTACAAGAATGCAAGAGACACGGTGAAAGACATCAATTTGAAATCAAAGACTGGATTTGAGTGACACTTCTCTTCTTACTCTGAATTTTAGATTGGTTTTTGTCTGGCTTCTTCACACAAGTAACTTTATTTTCCCCTTTTTTTCCTCTCCTTAATTACAAAAACAGAGGAGTGATGCCATACCTCTGAACAGAAAGAGTGATTAGGCAAATGAAGAAGGGCACTCATGAGTATTTCAGAGGCCTGCATAAAATATTTGGCTGCCAAAATGATTATTTTAATGACTTTCCAACCCATTGAAACATGTTCATCATGATATAATTAGTAATTGCTTTACACATCACACTTTTACAGCCTTTCACTGGTAGCACGTCTTCCTAGGAAGTATATTTTCAGCACCTCCGCACTGGGAGGAAAGAAGAAATTATCTGAGAATTACAAGTACATGGCATGAAGGATATGAGCAGCACTGAGTATTCTGGACCTTGGCTTATTGGAGCTGCAGTGTCTGCACGGATCTCTCCCTGTTTGCTCTAAAAGTACATGGCTTCTGACAGTTGCCCAGTGAGGTCGGTTCACTTGCACAGGGACTGTGACAGCCCTCACAAAATGAATCTGTCACTTTGGTCTGGCGGAGAGGGGAAGATCAGCTAAGGCAGACTGCAGTGGAGGATACAAGGAGGTCAACCAAGAGAAAAGACAAAACAAGAAGAGGCAGCAGCCTGCGCTCCAGTCTCCCGTCACTCCAAATAAATTGGTTGCAGAAAGCCAGTGCAACAGCATGAACTGATGAATGTGACTGAGTAACTTGATCTAAAGCAAAAACTTGTACTACTAGTATTTTTTTCTTACTCTCTTTACAATTTTCATTAAGCCTGTGTTATTTCCCATTATATCTTTAGGATCTCACAGAAGGGAAAAAATGCTGAAAGTCAAGGACTGTGTTCAGTTGAGTTTAGTGCATTTGTAAGGATGGAGACTCTACAGCCTCTCTCTGAACAACTTATGCCGATGTTTGACAAACCTCACAGTAAAATAATTTCCTAGTGTATTTAAACAAAGTTCTCTGTATTTCAGTTTTTGCCCACTGCCTCTTGTCTTGTCAGTGAGCACCACTGAGAACAGTCTGCCTCTGTTGTCTTTATTCCCCACCACCAAGATATTTACACACACTGGCAAGATTCCCTCCTGAGCCTTCTCTTGTGTGGGCTGAACAGCCCCAGTCCTCTCAGCCTTTCCCCATGTGAGAGATGTTCCTGTCCCTTAGTCATCTTCATAGTCCTTTTCTGGGTTGACTCCAGTATGTCCATGTCTTGTAGTGAGGAGCCCATAAATGGACACAGTCATCCAGATACGGCCTCAACAGTGCTTTGTAGGATAGATTCTGTAATTGAGTACTCCTTGGTTGTGTCAAGATATCCCAATACATGCTGAGATGCTGGTGGAAAATCAACAGTGTTTCATATAATGTACAAAGATATCAATTGATATTTAATAGCGAGCACAGTTTCAGATTTCTACAGTTTGTCCAACAGCAAGAGTCATCTGATGTACTACTAACGTGTAGAAATTTAACATTACTTTAATAGACTAATGTTCATCACAAACTAAAATGACAAATGAACTAAGCTTTCAACCTGAGAGTTAGTACAATTGGTCAAAAAGTGATAACGTCCATAAAAAAAAAGTTACAAATATAGATTTAAATTTGATTCAGCTATAATCTGGCTAACCAGAGCACTCATTTGCACTCTGATTCAACTATCTCAGTGTGTATTCTAACACAGAAATACTGGTGTTGTAACATTGAGAACTGCTCTCCCAAGGAAACTCAGCAACAAAGAACATGTATAATTTCTTAATAAAAAGAAGAGAAGCCACAAGGAGAAGGTCAACTCTGCAAAACAGTTCCTTGCTTACTCAACCATGGAACTCAATGGTGTAAGAAGAGGAGAAAAATTCAGAGGAAAACGGAAAACATATCACAAAGGACACAAGAAAGTGGAAAGCCAGAGCAGATTAAGAAGCTCTCAGAGTACACTTTAGTTTCAATCACATTGCTGACAGTAGTACCATGATGTATATATAAAACAGCAGCTGAATAGGTATTCACACTTTAGGAATGCTTGTTCTGTAACCTCTAGCGTTTTGTACTGACTTTACAACATTTGCTTGGTAACTAGCCTGTGTCCCACTATCTTTATGTACAACATAAAATCAGCAGCTGAAACCTACAGAAGTAGATTCCAGGTTCTCTTCTGACTCATGCACCATTCAAAGAGCTCTTAAATTTAATTGCAGAACCTCTACATAATGGGAATAATGTATGCAACTAAAAATAAATGTTATAGGGTTTTTGATTATGTCAAACAGTTGAAAAAGTTGCCTGTTTTCTCTGTTGGGAGACAAAATATAGGACATTATGCATCTAATCTATAGATTAGCATAAGAAGCATAACCATCTTTTCATAGCACTCAGGAGAAAAAAGCTGAAATGCAAATGACTATATCAGATATGTTAATTTACAGATAGAAAGGAAGTAAAGTTTTGGTCTGTGTTCTACTTAGAAAAGAGGACTATGGACATGCCATTAAGGTTTTTTTCCTCAAAACATTGGACTTTCCTTATTTTTATGGAAGTCTCTTTACATTCAGGACGTATCCTAAAACAAGGATGATAAAGAGAACTCCTCTAGTTCTGCCTAAGCCTGTTATAAAATTTTAGATGGGTAATATTTAGACTTCCAGAAATGACTCAATATATTGACCATCAAAGCTAGACAACACAATTTCTTCATGCTCTATTAGGTCAACCTGGAAGTTCAGTCCAGATGATGGGCTAAAGTATTTCTGGGTCTACTGTGAACCTGCTCTATGACTGCAAGCAAATGTCACCATTTTCTTATGGTCTTTGCTTGCCTACTCTGCATTTTTGAGAACCCAGATCATAAAACCACATTGGTGATCACCCCAGACAGAACTACATTAAACACCTTTTCAAGTCCGTTTCAATATTCCATTGATCTAAAAACCACCAAGGCACTGTCCTAAAGCTGAACATGCTGCTAGTGCAGAGCTCTCAACTGCAAGACCATCTGGGCAAATGTCATCCCTAACATATGATTACCAAGAGATGCGCAAGACCAACTTGGTACCTTCACACTCCCTTTACTAGCATTTTGACAGCATGATTGAGTTCATTCTACACCATGAACCTAAAATAAGCTCAATTTGTGCCCCACATGCATGTTGCTCTCCACTGCTGGGGGAAGGAGATAAAGGCAGTTGGCTGAGATGGAGACACGAAGCAAGATGGATCCAGATCCAAGTCGCTACACATACCTCATAAAATGGCCTCTCCTTTTCAGCTAAGGCTACCATCACAGAGTTTCAGCAATAGTTATTTAAAAGACTTGACTTCACAGAACAAATAATAATAATAATAATAATAATAATTTTTTAAAAAACACCAGTCACAGACCACTCTCTGGTTAAATATAATGTGACAGGAGTATACTTCTAAATGTAAAAGCTGTCCCCCTATTTGTTTTGAATGTTTACATAATAGGCATCAGAAATGAAAAGCGTTTTCTCCTATCTGCAGCTCTTTCTGTGAATTTCTAATGAAAATGGCAACCACACTACCCATATGCCTAATACCTACAGCAAGAGAAACTGTAAACTTCCATCAGCCTCCTGTCAACACAACTGACACCATCTGAGCTCTGAGGTTTCATCTAATTCCAGTCAACTAACCTCCTGAACCACACTCAGCTAAATGTTTTACCTCTTCTCTTTCAGGAATCCCTTCTCCTACCTCCCTTCCCAGCAAACCCCTAGCACGTTAGTACATTGCTCAGAGTGACCAGCTCTTTTGGAAACAGATTCTTTTTTTTTTTTTTTTAAATAACATAACAGACAGATCTGTGAAGAAGGTAAAAATAATGCCTTTGTTTTCATGTCATATACTTAAGATGTAGCTTTCCACTATTACTAGACAGCAAAATTAAGTATAAAATCCTGACAGCATGACAAATATCAGTTAGAAGTAGTGGGTACACTCTAAATGCAAACTTAATTAGAATAGAATTGAAAAGTTAAGAAGTCATAAAAAAATAATAAAATATTAGCAAAGAATACAAATAATGGATAAAAAAAAACACAAAACAAAAAAAAAAAACTACTCATTTTCTCCCCTCTCTTTCCCTCAAGTCTTTCCCTTCTTCTGTTGCTTCTATAGACCTATTTTGCTTGGTTGTGCACATGTTAAACTGTATGAGTGCTGTAAGGCTCTGCTCCTGGGATAAAAATCTGGGTAAATTTCTTCTGGTTTAAAAAAAAAAAATTGAAACAACAAAACCAGCTTCTACAATCACATAAAATCTTAAAAAGACAGAAGCCATTTCCTCACCCACCTTGCATATTTTCATCTGTGTGTCTCCCAGGTGTGGGACACCAAATGATCCCTAATTAAAAGGATAGTAAGGCCATCTTTAGAAGCAATACAGTCAAGTCCACACAGTTAAGTTTCAAACCACTGCCTTACAGAGACCTGCTGATGTAACCCCACATTTGAATTGCTGCAAGTATAATTTAAAAGTTGAGGGTTGTACCATCTACAGACTAGTGACTTGAAAACAGAAAGCAAAACCAATCTTGCATGTTAACTACCTTTAAATCAGTAGACAAGTGACTGGCCAAGTTTTTCTCAGTATTTTAATTCTGCTTTTAAATTTGTGTTTATATTTTTTCTTTTAAAGGGAAGAACGGATATTCAGTAACCAAGGAGAGCTTTTAGAGATGCTGTCAAGACAATAGTCTACAATTCCAGCTTTCCTCAGAGCTGAAAGAAGAAATTTGTTGTCTTTCCACTGGATAAAATTAGAGTTGTCATGCTCCCTCTGGACCTTAAAAGGGACTCTTGCATTTAATGATCCCTTCTTCACCTTTTTGTGTTCAACTACTACAAACAGGGAGTTCAGAAGCACCAGTGAAAGCAATAAAAACCATCCTTTACTAGCATTTGAAATACACAAAATACTTCACCTGTAGGTCACTATACATTTCATTTGGACATCACACAGTTAAAAATCAATTATTCCTTTGGTTTCGTAGAATGAAAAGTTTTGGAACAGCTGCATATACACTTATTCTCAAAAATCAATCATTAAAGTGTTCTTTTGTATGATTGCTTTATTTAATTTCTCAGTGTTTAACTTAATTACCAAAAGAGAAATGAACGCAACTCCCTGCTATCAGGGAATACCATAGTGTGGACGTTTGATAGATTTTCTTCATACTTATATTCTTAAGAATTATGTATGTGAGAAACAGATGATGAGTAGTGATTTGGCAATACTTCACCATCTGCTATTTGCAGATCTAGTAAAATTCAGAGAGTTAATTGAAGATTAAGGACAGGGACCAATACAGGGACCAAAAAGTCATCTTCTTTCCTGTTACAACTGTAAATAACTAACTTTGGTTTCTCATTCCTACTCCAACACAATCATAAATCTACAACATCAGAAGGGTGACAACTTGCATTCTTAATATACCTGTACATCTTCTATTTTAAATGATAAAAAGATACTAAAATTATATCACCTTTATTAGAATGTCACAATCAGGCCAGGATAACCAAAGCTGTATTCAGGGAAAAAAAGATGTAACATACCTACCACTGCAGGAAACAGAAATTATAACTGAAAGCCTGTTTTAGAAGAGGTTACAGAAAATCCTATCTAGAGGAAAAAAAAAAATAGTCTGCTTGTAACAACTTTCACCTTCTATTACATATTTAGGCAATCAATATTTAAGTAGGAGTGAATGAAGAATGAGATGACTCTGACAGTTTCCTTTCATTACTACGTTGGTAGCAGGCTACTTCCTTGTTGGCCAGTCTACTTCTGTCATGCCACTTCCACCAAGACCAGCCCATGTTGGAATATCACCCTCCCTTCTCTGAGTTCCCAGACTCTCTCCTCTGCAGCTTTATCTCAAGTTCGCTCCCCTATTTACTGCATCTCTTCTGTAAAGGCTGTGAAGGAGCAACAAAAAGATGCAGAACTGGAATGAGTGTAACAAGATATTGATTCAGGTATATGAGCAAAGGTTTCTGCTCAACTCTGAAGAGCAGTAACCTGAGTTTGCTCTTCTATAACAGGTAAGAAAACATTGTTCTGCTTCTTCCTCTGCTACCGAAGGCCACCGCTGTGCCATGCCAAGTCTGAAAGATGCACTGAGCTGCTGCACAGCAGCTCACTATGGCTGGTTGCCAATTAGAGCAGCACTGGTGGAGCTGAGCTCCCCAAGATGCTGGTTGCCAGCTGCCCACACCTGCTGCTCTGGGCTCCTTGGCTAGCCAGAGAGGATTGATAGAAACTTCACACCACAAGAGCATGGGATGCATGGGCATGGAAGTTATTTGAGGATGAGGAGCCAGCTTGGAGGACATTGTAAGAAAGAGCAGGAAAGGGCTCTGAGATGAAAAATGGCAAACTGTTTTCCTCCCATTGAACAGAAGCTGGTGATGAGTGAAGAGATAATTACTGAAGAGTAATTACACTAGAAACAGATTACTTCTGTAGATTACCAAAGTGGGGTTTTTTTGGTTGGTTTTTGGGTTTCTTTTTTAATTAAATACCATCAAACATCAGTCTTCTTCCTTTCTCCTTCTCATTTTCCAGCAGTAAAAATTTTCAGAACTGGCTGTGAGAACATTATGACAGCAACCAAGCTCTGGCACACCATCATTTCCTTGAAGTTTACTTCCTATGACAGCACTACATAGTAAATAAGGCAAATAGGAATGTATGGAGCTTGATTTGGGTTAAATAATACTTTCTTTAGACAAAGAAAAGTTGAACCAATGGAAAGTTTATGTTAAAACACTTATTTCTAAATGTCAACATTAAGCTCTCAACTTTTGAGGTATTGTCTCTCTGCAAGAGACAAATCACTTCAAAAAATCCAAATGAATCCAGAAATATTTTCTAAAAATCGCTCTTTTTGGCACAAAGTGTTGAGCTTCGAGTTTCTGGAGGAAAGAGGAAAAGGAAGTTGTTTTGACACATCTCATTGCAGGCTTAGACCAAAACCAAGATTTTCACTGGTCCTGTGGTGAGGAGGAACCATACCACCAAAATGACTCACTTATGATGAAAGTCTGCAACAAGAATCTCTCAACTTTCTCTAAAAATTATTCTCTGGATGACACTAAACAGTTGAAACTATACCTGTTGAAACTAGACAGTTACATGAGCAAATTATGGGCTTAACTGTAAAACTGAACTGAAGGTAAACATACAATGCAATCTTTGGTCCTGCAGATTCCACTTGGCTGCTACATCAGGGAAGCTTGTGTCAAGTATTCATTGTGGGCACAATAGTCTGCAGACAAAGAATAGAACTGTCAAGCAAAATTTCTACTAGACTAACCAGAAATTACTTATTAACTCTTAGTTAAAAATATCTAGATTATTTAAAAGGAAATTTGTCACCATATGTGAAGTAGAATTCCTGCTGCTGCAAATTCTGTGATGAAATCACAAGGCCAGTGTGTGGTAAGTTAGATGAACAGAAAACATCACATAATTTTCTAGTTCATATGCATAAAGTCTTTCTTCAGAAATGGAGTAGGAAGATACTATTGCATTTTACCTTTTCACCACAATTACTCAGCCTTTTGAGCTGCATGCTTCAGCTCCCAACACACACAGTCCACACAGCCAGCATTAGAGTCTTGGATTTGAGACTGACATTTCCAAACATGTAGTTCAAAGCATGTTTTTATATTCCCATTCCTACACAAGCACCTATGACAATCTACAAGCAACTTAATACCCCCACCCTAAGTTTCAGGATCAGGGGTTTAGCATATTCACATGGTAAGGATCCCTATCTAATTCCTACCTATATAACTCTGGATGTTATTTTTGCAAGCCTTTCCATTGCTCCTAAATTTCTCCCTGTCACCTCTAAAAGTCCATGCCACATTCAAAAGATTTTGGTAAACAATGCTTATTGCTACCACTACTGCAGAGATTACGTGGAGTTTGAGATAATTGGGGTAAGAAAAACAGGTTTTGTTTGATGTAAAAGCAAATACATCACATCCACAGTGACAACAGTAACAAAAATCTAGAGGTAATATTTCTGTAGTCTTGGCTAGGTTAGACATTCAGCAGGTAAAAACTACTTTGAATTCAAGGATTTTTTGTTATCTTATGACAAGAGTGAGTATTAAAAATAGCAGGTTTTGTTTGCTTTCCAAATATGCTCCTCTTCCACCAAGAGAGGAGAGGGAAACAAAAGTCTGA
>WBNH01010473.1:69440-101295 GCA_013401255.1 Urocolius indicus | reverse complement strand
TTACACCTCCTGCCTCGCACCTCAAATTCCCGTCCCTAAATAGTGATCGCAGAGGCGCCAGATTGGCCCAGCTGGGCTGGGGGGTGGGTCTGAACCCAGGAGTCGGGGGAGAGTCTAAAAAACTTTTACCGGGTCTTCACTGCAACCCGCTCCCCCTGTTACTAAGCAAAAGCAACTCCTTGCTAAACCATGACATCCACTTACAGTGTTGAACACAAATAGTTTGTGAAAATGATCTGATTTATCTATTTTACCTTCCAAAAAATGCTGTCTGTCTTAAAATGCTAAGCCTACCTATACAGAGTCCAGTCACATTTCCACTCCTCCAAGTAGCTTTCAGAGGTTAAAAATTACAATACTGCCTAATCCCTGCCTTGGACTCAGCGCTTGGAAGCCAAGCTCCAACTTTCAGGATTTCACTGTTGTCCAACATTGTATCTGGGAAGACACATCAGAAGACAAAGAAGGACTGATGCCAATTAAAGGTGAAATTATAAAGTCTGTCTTTCTCGTAACACTTCAAAAACCACATCATTTTTAAATATGCGTTTGCAAAAGAGAGATTTATAATTTAGATCAGTAGTCAGTAGAGATCTTATTCAATACTGCACACTTAATGCTCAATTAACTGCCATATTTGTCCACATAACCCAGTCTCCAAAGTATTGTGTTTTTAATACATATGGACTAGAAATGGGTCAAAGAGCTAGACTAAACTCTTACCACACAGCAATAGGACTGCACTTTTAGCTTAATACTAGCATGTACAAATGAGGCATACTAAACTGAATGCATTTTATGCACTCCACAAATCATGTCCCCTTGAGATCTTGCTACAAAGCTTAATACCGTACGTGCATATTTAAAGAAAATTCTCCCCTCAAGCTGGAAGTAGATGTATCTCGTCAACAGCTGGCTCGAGTTCCCTCATGTCACAAACAGCTCACAGACGATGGCTCAAGCACCAGCAGCCCTGGTGCTGTGTAGTGCTCTGCGCCGCGTGTCCGGGGGCTCAGCCCCCATCCCGCCCCGCTCCCGCAGGCACCCTGAGCGCCTCGCTCTCCCGTGCTGTTATGGCAGACATCACTGGGTGGCACTGTGAGACAACGTTCGTGTCCTTGTCAAGGTAAGCAATATCCTCTCTCTCCCCCCTCACCTCTGCCCGTTTTTAACTGCTGGTAGTAGAGCTGTGTAGGTTTTTCAAGGATGCTGCTGGCAGCAACCGCGGTGGTCGCTGCTCTCCAAAATCCCCGTTCTCACTACAGCACACTTGGGAACAGCACTCTTTCCTTGGGGAAGTGAAACTTGGTGCTTTGCAAAAAAAAATCTCCAGAAACTGGGTTTGGTTGGTTTTGTTTGTTGGTGTGGTTTTTTTTTTTTTCCTTGAATACTGTAAATGTACAGTGTTATATGTGAAAATCCTCAAGTATAAAATAGTTGCACTAAGATTGCAACAGCATTCCCTACAGTTGTTTTTACTGTCAATGAAGCCACTGTCCTAACAATCCCAAAACCTGATCTCCAAAAGGGCCACACACACTAGTATTGTTCCAGAGGTGCTGCCAGCCTTGCCCTCCCTGCACGCAAAAGCCCAGTTCTGTCCAGCTACAGAGAAAATACTAAACATTTAGGGCTCCACTCTTTAAGACACTGTTAAATGTCAATTTGACAAGATACTTAAACCAAATCAAAACTCATTATAGAACAAACAACTAAAGTAGAGGTAACTTAATTGTAATTAGAATACTAGATTTTAGTTATTTACTCCTTCATAAAATAGTATGCTTTATAGTTTAGTAAATGCTCAGTAATATGCTCAAAACTGCAGTACCATACTTATGAGAAGGTGAGAAGGTTACTCCTGATGGCTCAAAATGTATGGGTTAAAAATTACCAGAAATTTCATGTAGGTTCTCCACCTTCCAGCACAAATTGCAAGGTTGATATAATATTACAGAATGTGGAAAATTAGAAGCCCGTGCCACAACGACTGCAGGACCTCAAATATAGCTATTATTTGACTAAAAGCAGACTTGACTCACATACACTCCCAGAAAATTCCACCTCTACAAACATGTCCAAGGGTCAGACATTAGCTACCGTATTTCAATATCACAGATGGTACAGTGACATTTAGGAATAACAATTTAAAGCTCACTTAGTACTAGTAACTATTTACGCTTGTATTATACAACTTTGTAATCAACAGCTCTGCAGAAAAAAAGTATTCCTTACTTTTCAAAGAGATAGGATAGGAATAGGGAAGCTGAAAAGTTATGTTAAGATCTAACAATTTTACAGCTCAGGAGCTTTCAGTGCTGCTTTGAATACAAGGAATGTGAAGCAATCAAACACTGAATTCAAAGCCATACAGGCCTCATGACACAAGGCCACTGTTGGAAAGGGAAATCAGAGATGCGAACAGTGAGGGTGCAATATCCTGAGTCATCCAAAGCTTCTCCCAAACCCCCCATAAACACATATACTGGATATTACACACAGCATTCCATTTCCATGTAAGAAAATGGCAGCTTCTGGGTGACTAAAACTGGTTAGGACTTTCCTCTTTGTCTCTTAAACCTCAAGGGCTCAATTAGTTTCTATTCTTGCATTTTGCTCTGTGATCGAGGCAAGTTGGAGCCAGTATGAAGAAAAATTTAGACACAGTCACTGGTTCACTGATCTTGAACCAGGAGTATATAGCCTCTGACACCTTCCATAACATCGCTAGCTCCTGGGGCACTGAGAAGTACAGACCTGCTGGGAATCCACTGCAAGCAAATTCATCCTGAAGAATTATTCTGTTGCCAGTCACACCCCGTTGCTTAAAAGTGAAATCTACTGCAGCTTTGTGTACATCATATTGGACATTGGAACATTTCTGCATTTGGGACACCAAGCATCTTGTCAGTCATGGAAATCCAGGGAACCAGAAGACTACCAGTGTTAAATTCACCTGCACATGAACACCTTCAGATCATTCCCATGTTGTCAGAGACTGGCAGCTAAATGAGAGAGTCAACCAAAACAAAGGAAGCATACTATCATGCAAGCATCACATCTGAGCTGCTGCCTGTGACATACTTCTCAGCCACAAAATATGATCCTGAAGTCCTGATGCAACATACAGTTTTAAAATAAAACCAAAATATTAACTTCCACTTGATATGGCAATGAAGAGGCCACCTTAATTCTCAGGTAAGCTGACCATTACTATCTGTTTTATTTTCATTTTCCCATTATCATTCAATCCACAACATCACACTGGAGGGAAAAAAACAAAAACAAAACCAAAAACACTCCCACACCATTACTTTCCTAATTGGGAAACTGAAATCCTCCTAGATACTATCTATCTCTAAACTTGCAATCTACCCTTTCAGTAATCAGAAACTAATATGCCACATCAGGACTGAATTCAGAGGAGTCCAGACCAGTAGCCTGCATCTGGATAACAGAATTGCTTTACATGGTACAATATCTTCATTAACTCCAGCGACTACAGTGAAGAGCTGTCTTTATTGGTGGTGTTGAAAACATTCAGTTCTCTTCCTTTTATAACCACCAAATAGGTTCCTCTTCTGTCTTATGTTAATGTTGCTTTCAAGATGATCAAACCTACAAAATTTTGACTCCAGAAAATTGACATCAAGGACCTAAGGACCCTTAGCAGAATTTTTTAATGAAGCAAAGATTTCAGATCTATCAGTATATGCATGTAAACACCGAGGCATATTTTTTTAATTAGAGGCATGCACAGGGAGAGATATTTGTTTTTACCTGAAAGCAATGTTACCCGATTCCCACACATTCACAAGCCCCAGTTATGGAATGCTGGCCTTTGCAGTGATTAAGACTATGCTTTGGGCAGTTGCATTTGTCTCTCCTCTCTTTGCTCCTTTAACTCTTTTTGCAGAAATAAGATAAAAGCCTAGTTAAAAAAAAAAAAATCTAAGCAGCTGCATTGCACAGGGCCATTATTCTCTTTATTTTAAGGTTCTTAAAAGCATCAGTTCTTCGCAGTGAAAATGACTGGGCTGCATGGTATGACTAATGGCCTCCACTGAAGAGAACACTCCAACATGCACTCAGCCCCAAAACACACACTCAAGTCCCACTGATATGAAGAGGAACTAATTGTTTTCCTTCCTCAGGATGGCTGCCAGAGAGTACAAGGCATACAAAACATTTCCATTTTCATTTGACTTAAACAACTGACATACAAGTAGCAGTAACAAAAACCCTGCTGACGTGCTTACATGGTCCTTCTCCTTCCCTCCCACTGCAATTCTGAAAACAAAGTAAAATAGGATCCTAGAGTGATAGGTCTCTGCTAAAATGTGATAGCAATTAATACATTCATTGAAGTAATTAGCAAGGTAAGAGAGGAGAGTTAGTCATGACTGGTAGTACAAGAGTCTGAACACATACTTCACCTCAAACAACTAAATCTTTTTTTGAAGAGTTTAAAAAGGGATTAAGCAAAGCCATCTGACTTTAAAATATATATATATATATTTTAAAGGATGTGCAAGTCACTGCATTCAGTGGTATGATCTACACAGTAAGCTCTCCTTCCTTCTACAGCCTCTCAGCCACCAGACACCTTCCTTTTGTAAAAGCTTAAACCACACAGGCATTTTGCAAACTGCTCCTTTTATCTCTCCTCCCTTGGGTACAGGCTTTTATTACAAGTACCAAACTGTTGCCAGTGTGCTGGTTTAAACACAGCCACTAATTACATGGAGGAGACAGAAGATTTCTTGTAAGGCAGAGAGCCAGGGCAGGGTCCCTGAGGAGAGGCCAGACATCCAGGTCCCTGAAGAGGGGCCACATGTCCCAGTCGCTCACAGGCACCAGGGCTGGCCACTGCTCTTCAGCCAGGCTTGAGTAAGTAGGTCATTTGTCACCCAGCACATTATCAGCAGTATCTCAGGATTGGTTTTCGACAGCCAAGGCTGAAATATTTTTGCCTTTAGAAAACCCCGCTATATTTTTCAGACAAGAAATTGGTTTCCTTTTCTGCCTTGATTTTGTAAGAGAAAGATAGGAGCAGGAGGGGCCCTCCAACTGCTCTGTTGACCAACTCTTCCCCTACACACCTTTAGCTGTCTACCTGGGAGACCTGCTAAGAATCAAGATGCAAGAATATGCCATTTTGAAGTAAAAAAGTTTGAGAACACATCCTGCACACAAACTTTTTTTTTTTTTTTTTTTAAGCCTAGCTAAGTATATCCCTTCATGCCTCAAAATGGGAGGGAAATGTGGAGTCATACTGGCCATTTTAAGTAACTTCCTAAATACTTCCATCATTTGATACATATTTATCCTCTACTGGTCCTGCCAGCGACAATAAATGTCATAATATCAACCACATCTGTGAACAGTTTGATTTTAAAAAGCACCTCTCCCAAAGTACTTTCTTCTCACACAAACATGTCTGAAATGCACAGATCGCCATAGGTATATTTTTAATTGGACTCATTTCCTCTGCATTTTAGCCACAGCCTTATCCCTAACCTGATTCACGGCAACTAAAACATCTAGAGCAAGCATCACCTTAAACTTAAGTTTGCTAGACCACTAGAGACAGCAAAGGGGAAGGTGAGTTGGCATTCTAATGTTCTGTCACTCAGACAAGTGAAGCAAGGATACAGTTGCTCAAGTTTCAACACCTCATCAGCTGCTGCTCCAGACCTGCCATGCTGCAAATCAAATTGTTCTGGGGAGCCCAAGAACTGCTTTTGCTACACTTTTCACTACTTTTCTGCTCAGTTATGTTACCTGAGCTCAAGGCTGCTGTCAAAGGCAAACCTCAAATGCAGAAAGATGGATCCTATGACATTTGGTGGTTTAGAATTAAAAAGAAAAAAAAAGTCCATGTCCACTCCAAATCGTTGTCTGCAAGATGGGATGAGGCTTATCTTCCCTCCACAGGTACTTGGACTTTCAAGACGATGAGGTCCATACATACATACCTCTTGTCGAAAAATATTTTATTGCATGTTGTGAATAGGAGAAAATGTCGATTTCCCATTTTCACCATAGAAAGCCTTTTTCTTCCTCACAGAAAAAAGTGGTAAATAAGCTATGTATGCATCTCACAACCATTCATTTCTCCTGATGACACAATCTAATTGTTGGATATGTAAAAGGAGCGATGCTGAGTATCCAAGAGGACAAAAAAAGACAATAGAACACATATCCCCTTTATCCCTACCTGCCATTGAAGGCATTTATTATCAGAATGAAGCTATTTCATTAGTGTTCCACCACTTGGAAGGCAAGGAAATTAAAATCTCTTCCCTCCTCTGTTTGCTTCAAAGAGCTTTTAAGTTCCATTTGAAAAGAAATACAAAGGAGTCTTCAGGACAAAAAAGAGTGTGGGTGGACAGTTTAAAAATTCAAGACCAAGCCTGCAACAAGAGTTTTCAGACATAATTTCTTCAGGCAGTAAGAGGCAGGTAAAGTACTACGACTTTGCATGTATTCTCTGTAAAATACATTTTGCAAGCTCTTATCTCATCTGTAGTAAAGGGTTTTTCCCTCCTTGCCATGCCAGCAGGAGACTGCTCTGCAGATGAGATGATGTCACCTCCAGGAATCCCCCCACAAGCCCTGGCAGCTGAGTCCTCCCAGTAAGAGATACTGGCTATAAATAGTTATCTGAGGAAAACAAGGACAGCTAGGGAATTCTGAGAAAAACAAGAAATGAAGACGACTTAAAAGAATTATTTTAGAAGACATTGTTTCTTCATCTTTGGAGACCAATAGTTAAAATTCTTATGAAAAGGAAATAACCACTGAAAGAACACCATCTTTGCCACACAATAACTCTACAAAGCCCGCTATCCAAATTTGCCACTGTTCCTAGAGTTACCAGAGGAGTGAAAAAGAACACAGACATATACCAGGTTATAATCATATAAATGTGCTTCTTTCATATCAATCTGCTGCAGAGAACAATCTCTGGCAAATAGAGATATTGCATGATGACTAACATCACTCCATGCGCTTCACAACCCTGGACCACAAAAAGTTGCTGACTGCAAAACTCTCATTTTAGGAAGCATTTTACTGTTTTTCCAGCATTGTATGCATTTCAAATGCTATCAATGCAAGTCATAAAAAAGTTCTACAGAATTACAAACATGGGGATATTTCTCTCAAAATATTAAAAGCTTTAGTAATCCAGGCAGTCTGGAATACACGTTGTAGAAAATTATATAGCCTACAGGTTTAAAAGTCCTCCTGTGCAACTGCTCTAGTGACCACAAATTGTCATGAAGTATATGATGTTCAAAGCAGGATTGACAGTAAATGCAACCTACAAAGAAGTTCAGCAAATCTCTACTAGAAGGTTCCCCAAATTTACCTGACTCCAGGATATGCAAAGATACATTGGCAGAATATACAAAACATGTCTCAAGTATGAATTAAGTTTAAATCAGTATAAGCGTGTGGCATATTTAAGTAGCATATTTACATCCTGCAAAAGCAGCAGGTACTGCTGGTACATAAAATCCTGTCAGATGATAGATAACAAATGCCTTTCAACTAACATGGAAAGCGTTCAGAGCGTTTAGGGGTGGATTTTAAGAAGTGCTTGTGTGCGAAAACTGATGCCGAGCTCTGCCTAGACTGGTAAGAGAACACTAGTCTCATTTTAGTACAACAAGCCTATGCCAGATAAGTATAAAATATTTACAAAGACTGAATTTACAACACTGAATATTATTACTTCAGGCTCTCAGGGAGAGTCCTGTCTCCAACACCATTTGATATTACACATGCCAATCTCTTGATGAAATACTTGCTGTGCTTTATGCAGCAAGAACTGAAAGTGTCACAAGTAAGAGAACAGATCATCCTAAACCAATTGTCTTAGGACAGAGAAGGCAAAACAACAAGACAAATGACTTAATGAGTTAGTTTAAGAGCACAGTGTCAGGATGGTAAAAATATCCTCTTTAGTGTTGTACTGAATAAAGGAAACAGCTGTTTATATATTTGAGTTTTTCTGAAAAAACATTACTATACTATGGCAAACAATGAAGCTAATACTTTCACATGCTGAAGAAAAAAGAACTGACCAGAAGCATAGGGAACCCTAATGGTGCTGTTAGCCCATTAACAAAGCTATTTTCACTTGAGAAAAAGTATATGACAAACTTCCGTAAGTATTCTGTCAAGGAAGGAAATGAAATTAAAACAGACGAGGCTAATGCAAGCTGCTGAACCAGAGAGTCAGTTGAAGCGAAATGTCGAAAGTCAATGTTTTGCTTTTGCATACTTCCACTTGACCAAAATAAAGTAATATAGAAAGGCACAAATTTCATGTTTGGAATAGTTTTAAAATCAGGCCCTTATAAACTGATAAACTTACATGAATGTCAGAGTCTCAGCATTTTAGTCTCTGCAAATTACACAACAAAGATTTAAAAAAAAAATCTTACTGTCTGTCTGAATAAGTATAACTATCATAATTTCACTTTCACACACTTTCCTCTACTCTCGAGGATAAAATCGCTTCACAAAAGGCTCAGATTAATCTTCCCTTCTAATTTAACCAAATAAGCATTCTTCTCATTTGCAACTGCACCCAAGTTAAGTGACTTCACTGAACTCAAAAGCCAATCTCCAGTGAAATTCCCAACTAGAGCTCCACAACTTCTATAAAGCTGTTAATTTCCTTTTCCCTGAAGCAATCTCATCCCCTCTTTTGTGTACAAGGGTTAAGGCATTAATTTCACAAATAGTAGGCCTATTTTAAAAGCAAAAAAAAAAAAAAAGTAATTTGGATCTGTAATCAGGATATTTGGTTTTCCCCATGATATTCAAGCATAACCAATTTAATCTACTGCTCTGTTTTTCAAGGCAAGTGGGGGGTAATAAAAAAAAAAGAAAAAGAAAAAAAATCACCTCCCATTAATCAGTGTGAGCAGCTCCTACTACAAGTCACAGCAAAATGCAAGTAAACAATTTATGCAGTCTAGTGCTCTGTGCAGCTGGATAGATCCAGACAGGAAAAGAAAAACATTTTGACTCTAGCTACCACCTAATAACTCTCCAAACACAGTAGTTAGCATAGTCAGGCTGGCTCAAAATCAATACTTCTGATAAACACAGAGCACAGGAAAGACTGTTTTTCCTTGTACCACAGCTATGGGGCTGGGGAACATGCCTAAGACTTGGGCAGGTCAGTGCTACAGAGACTCTCAAACCACTTCTCAATGCCTTAGCTCAGGTACAGGGACTAATTTAGCCCTTAGAGCACAGAATCTCTTGCAGATAAATTTTCCCCTCTGAGAAGCTAACCTTACATTGACTCAGATGTGTGTGCTATTGCCTACTCTGTTATTTTACCTGTAAATGACAGGCTTCTTATGAATCTGAGACTTGTTTTAAAGTCACAAGCTAATCCTTGTATATTCATTTTCCTAACTTTGAAATGCAGCTTTAGATAAAGCTGAAAAAGATCCAAGAAATAATCACTTGGTACTATTTAGAGAACATGAAAACTATCCAATTAAAGTATTCGCACACACAGAGAAAGAATCCAGAAGTACATTTTATACTTCTCAAAAGTAAAAAGGGAAACAATAAAACTACTCACTACAGAACATCAATTCATTGCATAGTTACATACACCTTCACCAAAGCTAAAAAGACAACACAGCAACCTGAAATCCCAACACTAAAGAATCTGGACAATAAGAATTTTTTAAAATCCACAAAGCATATTTTTTCCTAGATAAGTTCAACACAAGATTTACTTCACAGAGTATATAGCTAAGTATGCATCACAGTAGCTTATCAAACGTAGCTTAATAAACTGGAGACAAAAGTTAATGTGGTGCTCTCATACAAGTGTAGATCTTAAAGACGTCTTAAAAGCAATATTACAAGTGTTAACACCAGGTAGATGGAAGATAGTGTCTTAAAAGAAACCAGTGTACAGAGAAAAGAAAGTGAATAAGAGATGTTTCAGGCTCCATTAATTACAAACAGACTAGAACTACACAAACTACAGAAACAGATAATGATTTTAACAGCGAATGACAGAAAAGCAGAATTCAAAAAATAGCACCCAGCAATCATCTGGGCCTGTTCTTCCCAACTTGCAACGTATTGCACTGTTGAAACACTATAAAAAAAAAAAAATCACCAAAACTACAAGTGGGGCATGAAGACCCTTCTCCACTTCTAGAATCAAATACTATAATGAGATGAGAATTATTAGTAGGAAAAAATGGATACGGATTAAAAAAGCTATGAAGCCTTAATACCAGTGCCTGCCTCCAGGACAGACTCTGGCATCTTTAGGTCATCTCTACCATATACAGCATAATTTCTGTGCAGAAGCATTCCAGACAGCTACATGAACAGGACCGGATATCCCTGGTTACATCAGTGCAGCTCTAAGACGGAGCTGACAGGCTGTCCCCAATGTTAACTTACTGCTCTACTGCCTTCAGAGTCCAGCTACCATCTCCTTTCCCATGCTGTACACCATGACTAGAGGGTGCATAGCACTCTGAAGGCGCTACTTGCTTAGGCAAGTTTTTATTTGTATATCTTTGCAATGATGCTTTTGCAATGTTTCATCTAACTCCTGTAAGTCTCTGGTGAATTTCTTTCTGCCCTTAAAACTCATTGAGTCCTGGGAAATTTCTGTATTATGTAATCTAAAGCTTCACTGCAGCAAATTAAAATAATTTGGTTTAGCCTCAGTAGCAACGAAGAATAGTTGATCTCTACCCTCCTTACACCACTTGTTCATATCATTAAAGATTTAGGCATTCCACAGTCCTTCTGTTTTCTAGACTAAGGAAACTCAAAGCTTTCAGGTTTCCCCTAAAGACTGAGTTTTTCAAACATTATGTCCTGTCCTTGTTGGTGCCATTGCTCCCTTTATCTACCACATCCCTCTTCAATAATCAGTCTAAAAGAGAGGCTAAGAGCAGAGTGCTAAGCACAGAAGCATAATTATATCCTCCGCTATTTATCTGACATGTTTCATCACCTATGCAGCCCTAATGAGATCTGTGTTATGCACACCACCTCTGACAAACTCAGTTTGTGACCCACTGCAATTCCCCAGTCCTTCCTGACCAGCATGCTATCTAGCCCATTTATAATTATGCATTTGATTTCTCTGAGCGTCTTTATTAAATTTCACCTCATTGATTTCAGACCATTTTTACAGTTCACCATCTGAAATTCTAAATCTGTCCTTCTGACTGTTTATAGTCCCTCCTGCTTTGTGTTCCAAAAATGCTCAAATTATTCTCTTTGACAAGAACAAATGGACAATGAGAGGATATCAACTAGTAAACAACTTAAGCCAGACTCCTCCAGGAGCTAACTTAATAGTCTGACAGCAAACAATCAAGCATAGCTCAACATTTCAGTCTAATTTCTCAGTGGACTGCAGCATTGCCCATCCTCATCCAGGTAACGGAAAGAAACCATTTCTTCAGCATCTGCTTTGACCAAGTTAGTCTCATCACTGTGAATGCTTCTTTGCTCTTACCAAGTTTGTTGATATGCTTTTAAATGCTAACATTTAGTTTGGTAGTTTGAACGGGGCTTTGTTTTGTTTTGTTTTACACATATACCCATTTACTGTCCTAAAAAATATTCTCACTTCCAAAAGCATGTAGCCAAAGTAATACCTGGAAAAGAAGTCACTATTTAGGAATAGAACTAACTATACAAGCTGCAGACTCCTTGCCAAATTTTCAGATACAAGGCAACTCTCCTCAAACCATTTGCCCCCCTAAATGGCGGGGGGGAAACCCAACCCAAACAAAAAACCACTCCACCATTACTGAGCACACAAGACACAGGTAATAAAACCATACTAAATGATTCATCTACCTCAAATAAAGCAGGAACATATCTATGTACATTAGAAGACTAGTCACTTGACTGTGGAGCTATTTCATGTTTGCAAAGTTATATGAAAAAAACACTTACTGTTTAAGTCAAAATAGCAGCTACTATTCAGCTTGAACATCATGCAAGCTTTGTAAACAGGGATGAAAATGATTTTATTTAATTAAAGACCTACACTCTCAATTGGAAATACTGAACCTTAGAGAAAAAAATCCATATAAACAAACTGCAGTTTAATCTATCAAAATTCTGTACCATCAGCAGAGTGCTGTAACATTATACAGAACTCTTCAGTAGGACAACTGCCAACCTTTTCAGAGGCTACACATGTCTTCCTGTTGCTCTATTCTGCACACAAATGCTCAGCTCTTCCTTCCAATGCCCATTATTGCTACAATATCTTAACTCTACAACCACTCAGATTTGCTTCTAGGTTTGAAATGAGAAGCTGATGAATAATAAACCTTCCCTTATCTCAACACATTACCTGGAAACCCCCTCACACCCTTCATTTCCTGCATGGGAAGCACTTTAGCACCTCTTCTTCAATGAGGAAAGCTGGTGAGGAAGCCCAGCTGCAGCCCACCTGGGGTCCTGCTACCTCCTGCTAGGTCAAGGCTGCACAGCACCCAGGCACTCTGCCAAACAGCACTCACAAGCTTGCTTGTGTTGGAAAATACAACAGAAGAGAGCCTACAAAATGGAAAAAGGATGCTGGACATCATCTCTCATCCTGAGATAGTCATGGTGTAACTGGGACATGTACGTGAGGCTGGGAAGCTGCCTTGATCTCACTGCTTTGAAGGAGTCCCAGCACAATCTATCTCCTCTTTCTACCTCACCACTAGACCTTCTCAATAGTTTTGGAGACAGCTCAGAGAAACTGTAACAGGAAACATCAACTTACAAGCCATAGTGGTGCTTTCAACAATGTAGCTATTTAGTCATTTGAAGGAAAGCTTTGCATCTTTTTTCCTGTTTCATGCAAGAGTGACCAGGGAAGAACAGCAATTTATCTGTTACACTCTAAAAGCAGAGAAATTTATAAGCTAAATCCTACTCCCTAGGGTAGCAATTAAAAACTTATTTAGTCACACAAGAAGGTAAATGTACATTTCCCACACTCAGTTGACACTTTTTTCCCCTATAAATTAAATTTCAAAAAGTAAAAGGACTGTCTACTACTAATAACTTAAGGTCATCCATACTACATTTCCCATAAATGAACTAAAATAAAGCAGTATGTGACAATTCACAATGTCCTGTATAATATTGAAAGTAAACTTGAATGCACTCAAAATTTCTTCAAAATGCAGAACTAACAACAGTCAAATATGTTGGCAAATTTGCTTCTAAAGGATGTTTTAGGTCATGTGAATCTTGCCACCGACGAATTAAACACAAAGAACGATAACACAGGAAACATATGAATACTGTCTTCCTTTGCAATGGTTTCTATTTCTTATCACTGCACTTCTGTTGAACAAGGTTTGTAAGTCCACTTGCAAAAAAAGAAAAAATATATAAGAATAGCATGCTTCCAGATGAAATAGTTTTCCTACTCTCAGTTTTTAGGAACTTCGTTTTAATTCTTAACAAGTAGCCACCTTTGCCATCATAAAAATTGCAAGAGCACTGTTGCTTCTTCTTGCCAACTCCTAGTCAGAGTTGCATAAATTATTCAGGTTTCATTGAGCAAAGAAGAGATCTGATATTTATTCAGACTGAAAAACAAAAGAGTTATCCCTAAATAAATGTAAACCCCACTTTTTTGATCAAGCCAAGAATTTTGCTCATTACGTGCTTCATGCCAAGGCTTCCTCATTATAAGAGACTGTCATTATAAGAGACTGGTCCTTACACCCCATTTGTAAAAAGCACACAGTAAAAAAAAAAAATCACCAAGTAATAGGGTTTCACAAATCTGAAACTAATAATACCCAAAACTGCTCTGAAAGCAGGTTAGCATCTGCATCAATCTAAGAGGCTGAAACACAAAATGTTCAGCAGATCAAGTAACTGAAAATATCCTCAAGCACTGTAAAATCCTTCTGCTACGTTGGCAGGAGGACCACACAACTCTGTCACCATCCTGCTACCTTTTCTAGCAGGGTACTGCCTTCAGTTTGATGCCTCCTGGCATAAATAACAAAGGCAGAACACAACTACTTTACTGGAACCACTGACAGCCACTACACTATGTTACACTGCATGTGAGCAGCATGTCTCCCTCCCTCACTTTTACCTCTGTACCATAATTAAAGCCATATAGTTTGAGCTGGAGAAGATGTAGGACCACATACCAAGACACATGGTCTAGCTTCAACTCTTTGACCAGGGCAAGTATCTCCAAATTTAAAAGGAAAATAAGGATGGAAAAACAAAGTGGGGAAAACCTCTGCCTTCTGACTTCACAAGTCTGAAATGAATCAGACACCAGAGCACACTCGTCTCAGCAGCCCTTGACAGCCAGTGGATCATCCCTGGAAGAGCTTCCCACCCCATGGCAGGATTGACACTGAGCACCAGGACACAGAGGAGGGTGGCTGCCACAACATCTCCACCCCTTCAGGCCTTTTACACTTCTTATGCTAATCTGGAACATTGCGTATTTAGCTGATGACACATTAGCCTGGGATAAACATATTTGTTTCTGTTTTGCTGTTAGCACAGCCCAACGGATCTATAAACAATCAGATACAAAAATAAGTAAAGGAGTAAGACAGACATTTTATCCATCAGATTCATGTCTTCTAAGCTCTAGTTGTCTTTATATACAGTGTGAGGCCCTCCCCAACGTTACCACAGGAAACGTAGCAGACTTTAAAATACATGAAATATATTTATCCAGTAGGTACCCTACTAGACATACAAATACTGTCATCATTAAAAACAAATATATTTTTTAAAAATGAGATAATTATAAGCTTTCCCAGCATTGTAATTCCAGTAGAAGTCAGGGGTGGTCAGCTGGTTAGTGAATAGCTAAATATTTTCATTTTGGTTCTTCCACTTACGGGTTCTATAGTTTCCCTTGCTACATTTCCATCAAATGAATTGCATAGACTCTGTATTATAAAAAAAAAAAAGACAATTCTAATGAGGCACAAATCATTTTGTCTAATGTAACTTTTCAGCCTGCGTTATTTGGGTCCCATGAAGACAGACGGATGCAGAAAAGCTCAATCTGGAAGCCCAAGTCTATGTTCTTCCACTTTCTAACCTCTAAGTCAAGATGTTCAGGATTACACAAGATTCCTACAAACAGAGGGATTCCAAAGCAAATTCAAAGCTCTCAATAAGAAGGAAAATCTTCCCCAGGGAAGGTGGGAATCACTATGATGGAGGTCAACAGACAACAGTCAGGCCAGTGGCTCAGCTTTCTCCACTACAGAGAATAGCACTGAGATTTCTAACTGGGTGAAATTCACCTTACCATGGACAGGGGCAGGGCTGCCATGGGTTTCCACATATCAGTAAAAGAATCTGTCTGGTTAATTCAATTTTGCAGCCCTTTGAGTAATGCTAGAGACACTGCAGCTGCTTGTCTCAAGACATTCGATTTTAAAAACAAAAACACCTTAAAACCTCACAGGCTCCCACTCACAAATATAGACTTGGCTCTATTTCCAGATGCATCATTCTCATTGCTGCATTTATAAACAGTAAGAAATCTTTTTTAAAAGATACAAAAGTCTGTGTTTCACACAGAGAAAAGTTTGCTAGAACAAGACAGGTAAGCAGATTTACAAGGAAATATCCCTACCCAGGGACATATGTTCCTGTGCAAGTGCAGCCCTGCATGACTTCAGGACTTTCTAGTACAGGAGAGAGATTCCTATATGAATGTAAAAAAAAATACCAAATATAGCATCTGAAAGGTAATTTTAGATTATTGCAAGGCCACTTACTCCTTTAGCAATTTTAGAAGATGTTTATGACTTCTTGCCCTTCAGCTTTGGAGAATATCATAGTTCATATATTGTGTTTGGTAATTTCAAAAGCTAAAATGTTCAGCTCAAAACACCTTTAAACAAGTTAGTGCAGTTTTTCAAACACACAAAAGCCCCTAAAAAAGGGAATAGCAGATTCCTAGTTATCCTTTATGACCTTCAGATGTGATCTCAGACATTCTACAAAACAGTCTTATGAGTCTTCATTTTAGAATAGATATTTAGTGGTGACTTCAGTTAGTTAGTTAGATAATTAGTTATTGTCACTTTTACCTTGCATCACAGATGAAACTGTTTTAAGTTTTAGCAATTGGCTAATGAGTTTTTTCACGTTGGAAAGCAAAAAGAAGGATTAGAAGACACTTAACTTCTCTTTTTCTTTCCTCCTTCTACAGAAATAAAAACTTTTTTTTTTTTTTTTTTTTTTTAATCGGCACAGAGGCTCTGAAGAACTCTACACCATGCAGAGGATTCCAGGCCTTTCCCACCCTTAGGTGAGTCCCCTAACCTGCATTGTTACAGGAATCTTGGCAACAGCACCAGAAATGCTGAAGTTGCTCTGTCTGAATGGTGGGTGACTGCAAAAGAAAGCAGGCCACCAGCAGCATTTCTTCCTCTCGTATGGAGCACAACAGCAACCAAGACACCCTTGGCAAGCAGAGGTGACTAGTATTTAGTCACTTAGAAACACTGGGCAGTAACCCTCCATCCCCCACTGAAAAATAACTGCCAATAGAATTTATTCAAAACATATTTTTTAAAATTATAAAACTGAAAATTTTTCACAGGTCAAGCAAAATAAGACAAAACAGATTTCAGAGATGTTCCTAGTGTTTTGCACCACAAAAGTAAAGCAAGAGGATGACATCTTAAAAAGAACTGTAACTTTTATATTACTCAGCAAGACAGTATGAGCTGAGCGAGACCTGGCAGCACTATCAAAAATGCATCATTAGGTTACTGAAGAAGTGCTCTGTACTTGGCTTTAGGTAAGATCCTGAGAAAACAGGTCATCATCCAGCATTTGCAAGGAAATATCAAGCTCCCACATAGCCAAGACACCGTGCCTTTTTATTATTCTTTCAGCTGACCATGGAGCAACAAATGAGATGTCTGCAGGAAAAAGTCTTTTAATTCATCCCTGTTTCTAAGAAATGACAAAGTGACAAACTCCAGTCTCTTCCAGATGTTTGTGAAAAGCATTACATTGTTCTTCTAACTTAACAAATTCTAGTAACAATTTCCATAAAATACTAGATTATATAATACTAGAAAATCATAACTAAACTTTTAAGAATAAAAAACTAGGGAAGAGAAATTGTGATATTTCAATTTGAATTTAAGATTCCTAATATATTTAATTAGCCTGTCTCAACATTACCCATACATGGTTTTGTGATATGAGAACTTACCATCATGGACAAGTAAACCCTGGCTGGCCTCTTGAACTAATTTAAAATTAAATACTTTCTTTTCACAGAACTTTGTCAAAATCTTTTACCACCAGCCATTTAGAGAAACTGTTTAGGTTAACAGAGATATGTCAAACAGTTTTGATCAGTCCTTAAGTGAATTTCCTCAGCCTTCTATAAACTGTTATGCTTATCTGATACATTAAGACAGGACTGACAGCTGCAACAGGGAGCACCTAAGCCAACTCGCGTGCTGTGCATTGGAACTGGCTCTTAAGTCATACTGCAAAACAGCCTTAGCAAATAACCAACAAAAAAAGGAGTTACATTTGCCACTTTAATAACCTGGCTCAATAACAAGCCTGTGAACTGAGAAGACTCAGCTGTAAACAGATCGCCCTTCCCTGAAGAGACTTTCTTGCAAGCAGCATGGGTAAGCCGTCAGGGCTGTGCTAAGCCATCCTGCTTACCAATTGCTCTGCACGCTCAACAGCCATACCACTGTTTCTTGCACAGATATCCACCCCCCTGACAGTTTTCACTGCCTATTACAACAATTGGACTGGAGGCAAAACACAGTTTCCACATTGCTTGAGCAAATACTTGAACTTTATTAGACAAGACTAAAGAGAGTGGTCCATTGCCTTGGCCAGGCCAGTACATGGAGATATAGGACTACAGGTCGGAACTTAAATATTGAAAAACTGCAGAACAACTGGGAGACATTTAGATGAATGTCTCCTTCTGCTTACCTTCAGCCAATTGTGGGTTCAGATGGAAACTCAGTTTATGCATAAAAACAACTATCCTAGAACTACAACCTGCCTTTTTCACTTTTGTATAGAAATGACCCCAAAAGTATGATACTCCTGACAGCCCACCTGAGCTAGAAGACTGTAATAAGAAGATAATTTGTTCCTCTCTTGTAGTGACCCAAATGAACACACTTTCCCATACAGAAAGTCAGATCAAATATTGTATGTGCAAGAATTGGGTATTTTTCTAAAAGCCTTCTGGCACCAGTCTCAAAGAACGCCAATCTGTCAGCGCACTATTTTTTCATTGTCTTTTGGATCACGTCACAAATCAACACAGTTCAGTTAAAAAGAAGAAAAAAAAAGTCAAGAAACAAAAGGGGAAGGAAAGAAAAAAATGGGACAGGGATTTTCTCCTGGACAACATAGTTCCCCTGCAAGCCAGTATCTCTAACCCACAAAATAAGCTGTTCTGCAGACAAACAAGCATCTTCATGGTCCTTGTTTTCATTAAATGCGCAAGTCACAAGCCATTATAAATGTCAATATTTGCTTGTATTGCAAAACTGCTTTTTAATTGTTGCCACTTGCTCAAAGTAAAAACATCAAAAATTATTTCTTAGCTGCCCTCCTTAATGCTGCAAATTTATTATGCTTTCAGTTTGTAACAACACCTTTTCCCCCTGAGAAGCTAAGGGCATTATATTCCCTATCCATAGCTCTTGTTCAAACTTCACATGGATTTTCTTGGGGGAGAAAAGTCACCACAGCAGATTTAGATTTTATAGAATAATCACTTTGCCTTAGGGAAGCAAGTATTAGAAAAAAAATTAGACCTCTTCTTTCCACAATTTTAAGAGGCTTTTCAGGGGATATTTGTCTTAATTGGTGATTGCTATATAGAATCAAACTACTGCAAACTATACAGGGATCCAAACAGTTTTCAAGGGTTGTGACAATCTATATTTGGCTAAGACCCTATGAACATCCTCAAGGTTTGAGATATAACAGAGTGACAAAGCCTGTGGAAAGTTATGTGACAGTACATCTGAGTCGTTGTCAGAATAAGACATTTTGGCCTTTCACATTTACTTCCCAGTGCCAGAGGGACTCTAGATTTTGATGAAGTTAGATGAGAGAGAGGAATTGAAACCAAAAGGTGCTATGAAAGCAACAGACCATTAATATACACTGTAAACCTTTAAACACTGTGCTGCAAGCAGCTCTGCTACTTCCTATCCATAAGAAGTCAAGTAAAGTTATTAAAACTGTGATTGCTGTGGAGAAGATAAAGAACAGGTTTGCTACTGAAAACACAAGGACAACTAACTGTGTTTAAAGTCCAGGCTTCGCACTAATGATTCATATTCTCATTTAAAGATCGATCCTTACTTTTGTTCTGGAATCCCAGCTGTAGAGAGAAGGATCATGTACCTGGCTGTGGGGGGGAATATACATGCTTTATCTGAAAAGGCAAAGCAGTACAAGGAGAAGACAGCTGTATATGCCAGACCAAATGCTTTCATCACACATGTAGCATGAGGTGGCAGTATTTTTTGCATGCAATATTGATATAACAGATTGGGACACCGATTCCAAATCGAGAAACTAAAAACGCCATTCCTGACTCCAATGTTGGCTTCCTGCAAGACCATGGGAAAAAAAGAAAACACTGAGCAGCTGTAGACTCAGAGAGGCAAGTTACATTACTCTGTCTCCCAAAGAATGGAAAAAACCCACAGCTTGCATGTTAAAAAGAGTAGCAGTACAGATATCATTTTTGTTGTCATTTACTTTGTCATGCAATGTCATGCAATAAACCCCAGCAACTCACACTGCATTTTCAGAGAGAAAACTTGCTGTGGATTGCAGCACATGTGAAACTCTCACCCACACACCTGATCCATTTCTATCTTTGGAGAATTTGCGTTGAGAACAGAAGGAAGATGCTAATACACAAGATTAACAAGGAAAAAAAAGGAAAACACAAAAAAACCAAACAGCAAACCACCATAACAGTCCTCATTCTTGGCCTGGGCTCAAGTGAAAAGCATCAGGAAAGACAATAAATTGGTAGAAACCAAAATATTATATTGACATTACTTTCCACTCCTTTCCCTTCTTGCAGATTATCCCTCCTTGCAGCACTTCTGTTAATGCCATGATGTTCCCTCTCCATAAAACTCTCCAACACCAGAAAACGTGACTAATAGTCCACAGAGAGATGTAAGGAAAAGTATTAAAGGTTGTTTTGTTTTGTTTTAAACACAAGTCAAAAGGATAGAAGCCCACACAGGCAAGGTGAATCTTAGTTACAAGTCAATAACCATTACCTATATGGGGATCAAACAAATGAGACAAGTATAATAAAATGGTCTGAGTCAAGTTATGCCCAAGACTAGTTTCTAATGGTCAGGTGGGGTTTTTGAGGTGTTTTTTGGTTTTGTATTCAGTTCCAAGGTTTGAGTTATTTCAAACAAACAAAAACCCCCAAAAATGACATACACAAAAAACAACAAAACCAACCAAACAAAAAAAATCCTAGTTTCTGGCAGATTTATTGTAAGAAAAATAAAAGCCCATATTGGAGTATATTTTGCACAAGAGGAAATTAAAAGGGGTTCGTGACAAATGTTCCTGGCTGTTTTATAAGGCATAGGAGTGAACAAAATCAAAAGGGAAGCAAAAGGAATACCACTGACCTCACTGTGTTTTCCTCCTGGGAGAGCTGGCAGCCATTCTTCCACTACTCTTTAAAAAACCCTTGAGGTATTTTACATACATCAACACACAAGAGATGACCCTTTTGGGGAGGGGATTGAACTCATAAAAAAATAGCCTGCAAAATTAAAAATCCTCAGACAGGAATTAACAAAAAAAAACCCCAAACTTTTAAAACTTGTTAGGGAAGACAGACCGCACAGCCCATCAGTGCAGGCCAGCTGAGTCAGCTAGGCATGAACAGAGAAGTCCTCAGCTCTGAAGGAAGACAAAAACTAAGTGACTACATATATAGGCACAATTTGTTTCTATCAATATTTGTTTTCACTTCTTGTTCTTACAATCATCCTTGTTGCTGAAGCACCTGAACCAACAAGCAGCATCTGCAGTGTGAGCTCTGAACTCTTTGATTTTCCATAGAGAGGCCAAAAAAAAAAATTTAAAATACCATCTTTTTTTAAAAAGTAGCTTCACTTTGCTAGGAGTTCCATCAAACTACATAGACTTAAACAGACATTAGACTACATAAGGAAAGGAAAGGTCGAAGATAAAGATAACTTACACAGGTGCACAGAGCATACCATCCAGGACCACTCTCCATCCCAGTAGAAAAGAGAGACTTTTTCACTATTTCAGCCTAGTAATAAAGCAAAATACCTATCCTGTTTCTGTGGGTTTTTCTCTTGTGCCAGAGGAGTAAAACCACTTCCAAAAACCTCACTTTGAAGCTCGGGAGTTCAGCATAAAAGATTCTACAAGATTCTCAGCAAGGAGCAATCCAAGAGGAAAGTTTCTTTGACCATCGCTAGGCAAGTACGTCCTTTCACGCTGTCTCCTCCTGGGCAGGCAACAGATGCCTGGCAATCCAGCTACAGGAGAACATTGTCTAGTAGTGCTACCAAATCCTCTCCAGTTTCATGCCCTGGACTCAATCCAAGATATGCCCAGTTTGAAATATGAGATTCAATTAAAAGAGTCTGTAATCAGGGTTTAGAAGGTTTTCTGTGAACTTTGCCTGTCAGATAGGAAATATTACGGCTGTAATAGTTTTAGGCTACTTTATTATTTCCCATTGGACTATCAGGGTCTGAAACAAGAAACAGAAGTTACTTGTACAAAGAACTGTCTTTTGCACCAACTGTTCACAGCTCTTGCACACAATGGATAGGAAACATACCAGACTGACAAGTCTTAGCCTATAGCTCTTCCACATCTTAGGCCTCCTGATAATAAGATGGGTGGGGTCATTATTTGTAGGCTGTCCCTGGCCATTTGAGGTGGTCTTCCAAACACAGACGTATTCTGAGCAAATCCTTTTCAGGATTTATCTCCCTGCTGCTCAATTCTATTTGCTGGATCCATGGAAAGGTCTGAGTCTCTTGACAGACAATACCCTGACACAGAACTTGGCAGCTTCAGTAGGTGCTTGAGGGTTTGGTTTTGGCCAGTGAAAAACCTCAAACTTTGCTCCTTCCTCCTGCTTATTTCACTACGATATTTTATAAATGTGTACATGACCAACCCTCAGACAGGAGATCAAGAAGTTTGTATTTTATTCATTTTTGCGGAACACTTTAAGTTAAAAAATAAAACACAAACAGGAGACATACACATTTTTGCCTTTCAAGTTTAAGGAAGCTACAGTGTGTGCACTTATGTCAGTTTTACAGTAATCACAGTATTGTAAATGTTTCAAGTACCCTGATTACAGAAGTTGATGACATGCATTCCAGTCATCACAATTCTCTTTGTATCAAAGAAGAGTATGACATTAGACAGGCTACATTAACACAAGTTTCATAGCAGCTAGGTCGCCAAAGCAAGAAAACATCTTTTTCCTGAAAAGTCCAATTTTGCATACAAAGAAGAAAAAAAGAGTCACATACAGACATGTAAATTTTTCTAAGGTGTTTGTTGATTATTTAAGAAAGCTATTCATTTGGGTTAACTCAGGAATAAATTCATTCATTTCCAGTAAGATTTAGCAAGTGGGACCTAAGACTTTTCTGAGGTAACAAAAGGCAAAAAGTTTTCTAAAGCATCAAAATCTAGCCAGTATACCACACAGAATATGAACGCTGCTGCCTCAAAGACCTGCCTGGCCACACAACAACCCACAGTGTGTTCCCCATCTAAACAGGAAGTTAAAGGCTGAAAAGGGAATTGGTGAGGTTTCAAGTAGAAAGCTTTCAACATCTGCCTTTCCCTTATAAATGGATTCTGCTTCAAATCCAGCTCTTCTGCTACAGTGCCAGTGAATCAGAAACAGATATACACACACACAGAGTGGGGATGCTGTTCTATCAAAAATAAACTGGTAACACACCCAGTACTTATCCTCAAATAGCAAACATCCAAATTTTTTCTTTTCCCAGTTCTGAAGTATAGATTGGAAGCACTTGTTGATCACAGTAAAAGGTTTGTAGGATAGTAGCCCTGCCACATACAAACACATCACATATACAGACCTGTTTTCTTCCAGTGGTTTCTTTCAAAAGAAACTAGCCCTCGATGGAGACTTCTACAGTGCAGCTGATACACAGAAGTGAATAACTAACTAACTATCCTCTTTGGTCCATTTACCACACTTGACACGCCTCACTAGTCAAGGTTAATACCAAATGAGAAAATTTCTCCTTTGAATTACTTAAATGTGAAGTTTACGCTAAATAATACAATTTTCAAGTACAATGCTTCAGGGCAAGCTACTATAAAAGTCACTTTCACCTTGAACTCAAAAAAATACAAAAGAAAAGCCTCTTAGCTTGGTAGAAAATATTTGAATTGTTAGTAGTACAGTAGCAAAGGAGATGGAAGTTATAAGGATAGGTTTTACACAGAAAAAGGAACGGTAATTCGGATTCCACTTGAGTTTTTCCCTAACTCCGAGTAGCATCTTTTCTGGCTGCTGGTGTGCACTGCACCAGTAATAATTCAGCCTGTTACTTTTGCATGGAAAGTTTTAGAGCTAACCCAGTCTGCTCCTTGCTAGGTTTCTATTACCCTGAAAAAGTAAGACTCACCTTACTTAAAATAAATCCACCAAAGCTTGGATGATACTCATCAAGGGACACCATTTCACATGTCCAGGAGAGGAAAAACACACTTAAACTCAAGCATTGTTTTCAACAAGGTCTCTAGCCATGAAATGGTTGCTATGTTTTATTTATTCCGTGTTTATGGGCTACTATTTATAAATGCTGTTATGGTTTTTAAAAGCAGTAGCTTTTCAAGAGGCAAGAGGGACAATTTGAAAGGAGCCGTTTTCGCCAAAATAATCCAGGGTGTTGGGTTAACATAAACTCATGCAAAGGTTGTTCACTTAGTAGCTAAAATACAGTTGTGAAAGGATTTTGCAGCATTCTCTGGCCAGACACGTCATCTGATCTCACCAACTTTTCAAGCACACTCAGCTGCTCTGCACATTAGAAAAGAAAAAATATTACTACTGCCAACAGTTATCTTTGAACAAAGATAAAACTTGCATTTCTATTTAAGCCAAAGGTATTTCTGGTAAACTTTTAGGAAGGCAGTTAAAATTTGTGCCCTGCATCAAAGCATGAGAAGAATCCATTGCCCACACATTCTTTATTTTTCAGGACTCATGACAGAACTAGAACTTGAGAAAAAAAAATGTAGAAGCCTTGTGAAACCATGGTAATTTGTTAATATTTTCTGATAAAATTATTTCTTAGAAGCAGCTTGTAACATCAGTTACAGATAAAACATGGAATAAACTGAAGCCAGATTTTAATCTTGCCCAACATATCAGAGCATAAGAACACAGCAGATTCTCAACAACCAATTTTAGCATCACATGTCTTCCCTCATAAATAAAGACATATTTTAATAGCTATACAACCACTTCTCCTCTATGGTCACTCTCAAGAGGTTTTTCATGAATATAACCCACAGAAATAATTTCCTCTGGTGACTTATTTGTGACTGTGACAGATGCCCACTGTACCTGAGCAGAAGATGACTGTGTAACCCTCAGAGCCACTGAGGAAGAAATGCCCTGTAGCATGGCCAAAAGAGATACTCCTGGAATAGCCATTAATGCTTCAGTTAGGTGAACAGATGCTATTAACAGCACCTGCAGGCTGTCGAGCTCTCTCATTTGCTCTTCATTTTCATTTATTCAAAGCACTTCTTCAGCTCCTTTGGTGTGTTTACCAGGAACATCATTCCAGGTCACAATATCTATGTTCAACTTCTCTTTTTTTTTTTTTCCTTTAAGTATCTTTAAGGTAACACTTCAACACTCTACTTGATTTTTTGCAGCCAGAACTTCTCCAGACATACACTATTCCAATTACAAATGGTTAGGCCAAAGATTTAGTGGCTGCACTACCAAGTCCTCTTCCTAGTTGTTGTTCAGTATGCTGTCAAGACAGTAAATGCATTTAAACTTCTTTCACATGGATGTGTGCTTTGCAAGGTTTTTATTATACAACATGACCTATATGAGCACCAAGGCAAACCATGTATTAAATTATGTGTTTACCATTTTCCTCATATGTATTTAGTCAGCTGAGCAACTCTTGAAGCTGCATTTTCACTACAAAAAAAAAAAAAACCAAAAAAAACACAAATGTACTTCCATTATCCACGTTAATTATCTCTTAAGGTGATCCCACCTAGAGAGCTTGCTCAAAACTTCTAGAGTGCTAGCCTTACTAATTTTTTGAAGCAGGCAGCGTACTTTTGTTACACTCAAACTCCTTCAGATACTTATCTTCACTCCCGGTCACCCACAGAGAGATTCCCTCATGTCTGGTTTCATTTTACTTTTACACAGATAATACTCAGGTACTTCCTAATTAGCTTTACAGAGCAATGTGCATCTTCAGAAGGAAATAAAAAAGCATGAGAAAGTTATGAAGAAAAAAACATTATGGCAGAGATTAGTAGAGCTGAAAGACAACTGCCATCACCCAGAAACATTGGTAATAACTATGTAAGGTTTATATAAAAACTTTTTGCCATTTTTCTCACAGTTGCCCAAAGTACAGTGGGCATACTATCTGTACCTGCTTTCAAGGTACAGCAAACTCCAGGACTATACATGCTTAGGAGATCTTGAAACTTGTCAAGAGTGATCTGTAAAAATGTTTTGCCAGTGACACTATCAGCTACATATGGCTGCATCCATTAAAAAAATGTACAATTTCCCAGTGCAGCAGACCTTGCTGCTATTTCAAAACAAGTATCTCTATGGTGGATCGTCATAATCACACAAAGCATTCTTCCTGTAGAATACCTCTTTAGCAGATATGACCTTTAATTTTTCAAGGGAGATTTCTTTATTTCACATTTGGTTAAAAGCTTTTGAGTGTCCCCAAGAATGGAGACTCCACCACCTCCGTAGGCAACTTATGCCAGTGTTCCACAAACTAGAAAATTCACTTACTGTGAGAGTTGTCATTTCGTGTCCATTATCTTTTGCACTGCTACTGGGCAATACTGAAAAGAACCTGGTTTTCTCCTCTTCCTTTCCTCCCACCAGGTATTTATCCACACAGATGAGATGCCCCTCAGCATTCTCTTCTCCCAGATCAATGGCCCCAGCTCTCTTAGCCTCTTCTCATATGAAAGATGTTCCAGTCCCATAGACATCTTGTGGCCCTGCACTGCATTCGCTCCAGTATGCCCATGTCTTTATCAAACTGGGAAGCCCAGATCTGGATCCAGCACACCAGGTATAGCCTTCCCAGTACTGAGGAAAGGAGAAGGGTCATCTCTCTTGATCTGCTGGCAGCGCTCCTCCTAATGAATCCTAGGAGGCCGTTAGCAAATTCTCTAAGATGGCCTATTAAAAATTTTGTCTCCAACTCCCACAAATCAGAAGCCATAGCAACAGGATTATAACTAAATATACATCAGCAGAATAACTTTCTGACTGGCAGTACTTCAAAGATTAGCCTAGGTTATACAAACAATATTCTACAGTAAAGTGTTGTTTGTGACAATAGGCTCCGAGATGTGAAGTTAATACTGTACTCACACGCATTTCAGACTTTCATTAATAACAGTCATTTCCGTCATCTTCTATGTGGTAAACAGACAATATTTACATGAGGTTAGTGTCACCTGAGATTCAGACCTCCAGGGAAGCAGCAATATCTTGTTAAAAAGGATAAGTGTGCTACTCTCTAATGTGCACATTCTTTACGTGTCTAAATTAATTTTTATTTAGATTTCACATAAACTGTGGCATATGGAACAACTACAGAGAGTCCAACAAAGGGCCACTATGATGATTTAAGGGACTGAGACATCTCTCCCATGATGAAAGACTAATAAGAAAGTTGGGGCTGGACCAGATGACCTCCAAAGGTCCCTTCTGGCCTCAGCCACTCTGTGCTTCAGTGAAGCTGTCAGAGCTGATGCTTTTTAGCTGTGATTAAGAAACAGTCTTCAATACATCATCCATAAAAAAATAAGGATACAATCTTTCTCCGGTGGAGCAACGGAGCAGGTTAAACAATAAAGAAAACAACCACCCTTACCTTCTAAGGTCATCAACAGCACAGGAGCTAAAAAACTAATTTCTCAACTGAAATGAATGCAGCTTTGCCTCCTTTTATATGTTGGAGCTCACTCCTCTTTCCTCCTTCTATCAAAAGTAACCTCATCTCAGTATGCTTAAAAGATAGTACCTTGAAGTCATTTTCCCCTCCTTTATTACTGACAGTGTAAGGACAAACAGGTTAAAAGTTGTTAAGGCTAACAGAAACTTTTCTTGAAGGTGCAGAAAGATCTTTCACTAAAAAATCTAAATCAAACTTACAGTTATACAGAGACTATATGAGCAAATAAAACTTCACCAACTGCCTTTGACAATTCTCAGCTTTTTGATAGTGAAGCTCCCCAGCAGCATGCACATCATTGTCTGTGCAGCAGAATGGGAAGCTAACACACTTGCCTGATCCAGCATAATTCATTATGCAACAGAAGTCATATAATGGCTCTCTACTTTTGATTTATAAACCAGATAGGAATCCTTAATTAACACTTTACTGCACTGAAAACACATACCCTTGCCCCATACATTTCCTCTTCCCACACTCCACAGCTGTATGTCCAATATACCTCATTATGCCATTCGGCCCCACTCCAGTAATCAATGAGGCCACCACTTGTGTGCCACAGAACAGCAGGTCTCTCAGGGAAGAAAACAATGCTTCTATGCAGATGTGATATGTATATCTTTTGTACTACCAGTGTGATTTCAATATTAATACTTACTCTGTTACACCAAAAAAATAAGTTAAACAGATTTTATTTAAGGTAACACAGATGTGTTCATTAGTGAAAAAAACTCATTGGTGAGGAATACAGAAAAAAAAAATATATATATGAGAAAGACTTCTATTTGATTTTCCAACAATAAAAAAATCAACAATAAATACCTAACAGAAAATACGTAAGACTACGCTTCTGAAGACACAGTAACAGAACAACAAACTATTTCTTGGGAACCCAGCCACCTACAACAGTTATGTCCCTTTTCACTTGCTAAATGAAAGCATTGCAAAGCATAAGCACACTTTGCTTAGAGCTAACGCTGTCCTGTTCTAAGCTGTGTTAAGATCAGATATAACAAAGCAGTTTAAACTGAAGAGAAATCATGCCCTGCAAAAAAGGGCCAAAATCAAAAGTCCTAAGATGACAACTTGATCCACAGTTCACTCAAGTTAATGAAAAGACTCAAACTCCCACAGATTTTGGTGGGTTATGAAACAGGTCCTGCGGAGGTAAACGTTCCAAGTCACAAACAGCAATGCCGTATTTCGATACCTAATTGCTACCACTGCTTATGAAGGAATTCCTGGTGTGAAATAGAGAACAAATACAACAATCTCACTCTCTCATTTTAAAAATGGCATGAAAAGAACAATAAAAGAAAGTTATTGAAGAGAACTAGATTGTTCCCAGCTGTTATCATAAAATACTACAGCTGTTCGTGTCATTGTAGCTAATGACCAGTTGCACTTTTTCAAAGATTGTAACACAGTATGACCATTGTAATCTACATCAAACTGAAACTTGGCAAGCACCATGGAAAAAAAAAAAAAAGCTTTAAAAGTTATTTCAATACTATTTGATTTAATTTTATTATATCTGTTCATGGTTTGGTTTTTGTGTTTGGGAGGATAGAAAGGGATTCTGTAAGAGTGGATCTGCGTGCAAATTGTCAATTGTTAAACTGCCTTTTAAAAAAGACGGTAAATAAAGGTATTACACTACTTAACTCATCTTTTCCAGTAATAGAGGTAGAATTCATTCAAGAAATCCAAAATCTAGTGTTGAGAAGAGATGTACTGAGTAAATTTGTATAAAGTCCAAACTGGAGGGTGGATCTTTCCTCTGGAGCAAACAACAGGGTGGGCTGCCCCATCTACAACTGTTTTTTTTTATTGTTTTAACTGTATTACATGTGAACCAAATGAGATTTTTCATAAAGATTGAAACACAAATACAATGAAAAGGTTCAAATAGAAAATACCACATCCATAGATGCAGTAAGGATTTTCATATACAACTGTCTGCTCAAGCATTACTCCTTAACAGATGGAGAAAAAAGAAAAAGCTTTTATTCCTACATAAAATCTCCACAGAACATGGAAAAATACTATTTCAAGTAATTTCATCTAATTTCTAGAGAAAATACATGAGTATATGTTCCCCTCTAGTGATATGCCTTCCTCTCCAAAATCATCCATAGTAACTACAGACTAGAAATAAGTCACAAGCTCCTGCGCTGCCCTTTTTTTCCCTCCAAGTTAATGAGGAAAGCACTAATTTATTAAGAAAACTACCATTCATTTTACCAGTTTCGCCACTTAAAAAACAAACAAAATAAACACATAAAAAAACAAACAAACAAAAAAAACCCAACCGAACACACTTCCAGAGAATTCCAAACACTTCAGAAAGACTACCACTTAATCATACCCAGCACACATGCACTTTCATAGGAACCTATCTGGGACTTGATTACAAGTACAGCCACAGCAAAAGAACAGTAAAAATGAAGCATCCCTATCCAAACAAAGTGACAGATAATTGTTAAACGTGTACATATAACCAAACACAGCAATGTAAAATGGGTTAGAAGATCAGACTCTTTTTCTGCCTTTGGGCCATCTACGTAGACTGCAAAGGATTTCTTTCCCAGTGATGGTTACTCCTAAACATGAACTCAGGAACTTTGCTTTATCGAGTCATACAATTATTGAGCTCTCACTATCAGCAAGAATAGAAAAAAAAAAAAATCATACAGTCTACCTTCAAAGACACTCACAAAAGCTTAAATTAAAAACCAAAATCTAATCACGCACTAAATTAGGCCAAAAACCTGTAGTTTGGATTCTATTAATTAAGCCTATTGAACAATGCCTAGAACGAGCGTCAAAGACTGTCTGCAGCATCACATCTGCGTAAGCCATTATTAACACATGTTATTTTCACCATTCCAATCAGAAGTTCAAAGTGCACTTCCTTTCTTGTGGCAACACAGTGCAGGCTTGATATTTTTGTATAATTAGCAAGTATCAGAGCCAACATTACAGCACAATTTGCTCCATAGCAGGTTAGTTATGCTTCTTTGCTCTGCTCCACCAGTTCTACGTTGTGCAACACTCAGGACAATTCAAGGAAAGCATTTTGGCCAACACAAATCTGATGCAATAAAATGTCTGAGCTGCATACGTCTAAAAAAGATGGGATAGAGAAAAAGAATATGTTATAGAACACTGGCATTGTTATAGCAATACCTGTCTCCATCTGTACATGTTTAATTCCATCACAGCACTTCTCAATTTGGAAAGCCCTGTAATGCATCAGACTTAAATTAGGCCATGTATGCCTACACACACATACACATACATAAACACACACACAAAAATGACAAAAAGCTACTGCTATTGGAACCATATTTTGGCATAGTTTTTCCTTTCTCTACCACAAAGATTTTGTATAATCTCTATGCAGACTAGGTTTTGCACTTCTTATGCTCAGAAATTAAGGTAGAGGGTTTAAATGGCACCCATCTGTGGTGAACTTCAAGTTTTTTTTCAAGTATTATCAACTTCAGCAAATGTTACCTTCTGTTGCTAACTAACTTTTATGTCTGGTTGCAAAGATACCAAAGAAAGACTGTCCATACCACCTGTCTTTTCAAGTTAAACAAAAACACACCACTCTGTATGCTGGCCCTCCGAGCCTTCTGAAAACTACGAGAGTTGAAACTAACAATCACACTGTGAATTTCCAATATTACTGCTAAGCAACCTGCAAGCTGCAGCTAAACAGCAAAATAGAGACATCCCTCTGTGACAAGAGTAGAGCTTGAGCAGCACACTGAGAGCGGAGCTATTCACTGAAAAGTCAGCAGGTGCCTGCAGAATTACAACAGATGTCTGAGGAAGAGGGAGAATATACTTAACCTATTCTCATGTGCTTCCCTAAGCACCTACAGAGGCATCAGAATTCACAGTGTTCAGTGAACCTCTTGTATCAGGCACACACACCCAAATCACAACTGCAAGGTAGCATCAAGGCTGCTCAGTATACCTAGCAATAAGTAAAAGCAATAATGAAAGGAGAGTTTGTAGTAATGTAGGAAAGTAATAGAAGGGAAAAGAAAAGGGACACTGAAAGACAAGAGGGAGAAAATATTAAAAAGAACCATGGCCAAATCAAAAGGAAGCTGCAACATAAATTCAGTACAGCACAGATTTATTTCTAAGTATAAAGAAGTCTGAGTAGTAGACAATCCTCACACTAAATGTTTTCAAAAACTTAATGAAGTGCAATCCAAAATTAAATAATGCCATCTACATCCTCATCAGAAAGCTCAGGCAGTGGGGCTTGGATGAGTAGGCAGTGAGGTAGATCAAGAATTGGCTGAATGACAAAGCCCAGAGGGTGGTGATCAATGTGATCAATGGCACAGAATCAAGTTGGAGGCCTGTGGCCAGTGGAGTTCCTCAGGGATCACTTCTGGAGCCAGTCTTGTTCAACATCTTCATCAACAACCTGGATGAGGGGACAGAGTGTACCCTCAGTAAATTCACTGATGACACCAAACTGGGAGGACTGGCTG
>WBNH01010473.1:26562-69246 GCA_013401255.1 Urocolius indicus | reverse complement strand
AGCATCTTTCATATGAGGAAAGGCTGCAGGAACTGAGGCTGTTTAGTCCCTGTTACAGAAGAGGAGACTGAGGGGAGATCTTATTAACATTTACAAATATCTAAATGGTGGGTGTCAGGAGGCTGGGGCATCCCTTTTTCTTCTTATATCTAGCAATGGGACAAAGGGTAATGGGATGAAGCCGGAACACAAAAAATTCCACTTAAATATAAGAAAAAACTATTTCACGGTGAGGGAGCCCTGGCACAGGCTGCCCAGAGGGGTTGTGGAGTCTCCTTCTTTGGAGGTCTTCAAGACCTGCCTGGACATGTTCCTATGTGACATGATCTAGGTAAACCTGCTTCTGCAGGGGGGTTGGACTAGATCTCTGAAGGTCCCTTCCAACCCTGCCAATCTATCATTCTATGATCTTAAGTATATGTATTCCGTAGACACTCAGGAATTAACTTTGAGCTAAAAACACTATTTTTGACCTCTGGTGTATTTCCACTCTGCTCCTTCCCCACTCCAGCTCTAAACATAAATGATATTAGTTAGAAATGAGTTGGAGACTGTGATGGCATCATAATTCAATCTTAAATAAGACAGTCATGTTCTCCTCATAAAGTAGTGTTGCCATATCAACGTTAACGTGCCTAACCTCACTTATAAATATAGATATCACAGTCGTCAGTTTCAAATGCACGTAAATGGCTGTCAAGGAGGTACTACTCCAGAGGTGTTATTTCAACAGTAGCAGCTTTCTGGTGGAGGAGTAAGTAGGGTAGGAGTAAGTAGTTCAAAATTCTATATTTTAAAGAAACATTTACCACCATAGCACTCATTCTCTCCCTGTTTCTCCACATGCAAACTTCTATCTGTTCTTGCATTCAATAATTCAAGAAAAAAACCAAGAAAGTAGTGGGGTACAATCTCCAACAATAATACATCTGAATCTACAACCCAGGCGGCAGATTGCTCAATGAGCCGTGCATTCAGTGAACTAGGCTGCACATACGATATAATGTTTTTCAGATCTGAGATGATACTTTCCACCATTATTGATTGAATAGCCATAAAATGATCTTTTATGGAGGAAAGTCAAGGTAAATGACAGATTATCAGAACAGGAAATGACTTAAGTGTTCAGCTGAAGAACTATCCTACAACTGTAACTTGCATTTGACTCGCGAAACCACATACAAAGGAATAGAAGAAGGCAACTCTTCATGAAGAAGATTTGAAGTGGCTTTTACTTCAGAAACTTGTGGCTTCTTTTATGGCACGCTTGAGAAAAGTGTTTAAGCAGTGTCTTTGTACCTTAAAATACTCTTAAGGAAGTACTTTTCTCCACATTCTTTAAAGCTATAAAGCTATTTTCCCCCCACTACAAGTTGCTTCAACATTGCTGAGAAGACTTAGACAAATTAATATTCAAATTAAATTAAAAACCCACAAATTTAAAATTATAGGCCTGCTTTTGAACTGTTAGGTAGGAGGCACTCAGTAAAATAAAAGAAACTAAAAAAACCCCCCAACTTTGGAGCATCCAAGCCACATGTACTTATTTATTGACATTACCCAAAATGAATTTTGACAGAAAATCCCTTTAGAAATACCAGATGGGAAGGAACATGGCAAGATCTGGAGGCCATGGAACTACAAGAAAAAAAAAAATAGTTTAAAATATCTTCTCACATGATCTAAATAGATTTTGCATTTGAACTTGCCGCCACAACCTACATAGAAATGTATGCATAACTAGGAAACATCTATCATTTCCAAGTGGGATGCATGAGATGGAAGCAACCATTCAATCATTCAATTAGGGAATGGATAGCAGAGAGGAAACAACTGTTTTCTATAACATCATCCTATGGAAAATGACCTCAACCACCTCATATTTTCCAATTCAGTTAAATGCTGATAACATCCAGCCTGAACTCCTCTTTGAAGTTTCTCACCACCAACAGTAGCACCAAAAGCACCAGCTCTGTTTCTAGGCTCAGCCGAAAAGAACAGGGAACAGAAAGTAGCTTTAGCCAATGTGGAATTCACAAGTATACAAAAGACATACAAACAAGGCAATTTTCACAGAATCACAAAATGGTAGAGGTTGGAAAAGACCTCTAAAGATCATCTAGTCTAACTCCCCCTGCAGGTCCCCCTGGACCAGGTCACACAGGAACATGTCCAGGTGGATTTTTAAAATCTCCAGAGAAGGAGACTCCTCACACTCCCTGGACAGCCTGTGCTAGGGCTCCCCCAACCTTATAGTAAAATAGTTTAAGTGGAAATTTTTGTGTTCAGCTTTTGTCCATTACCCCATGTCCTGTCACTGGACACTAACAAAAAAATTGCCATCCTATCGTCTTGACATATACCTGTCAAATACTTGTATTAATATGATCTCCCCTCAGTCTCCTCCAAGTTGAACAGTCCCAGGTCCTGCAGTCTTTTCTCATAAGACAGATGCTCCAGTCCCCTGATCATCTCAGCAATGTCCAGCGTTAGGACAACAGGCAACGGGTACAAGCTAGAGCATAAGAGGTTCCAAAGAAACACAAGGAAAAACTTCTTCACTTCTCCAGTGACAGAGCACTGGAACGGGCTGCCCAGATGGATTTTGGAGTCTCCTTCTCTGGAGACATTCAAAACCCAACTGGATGAGTTCCTGTGTGACCTACCCTAGGTGGTCCTGCTCTGGGAGACGGGTTGGACTACATGATCTTTTGAGATGTCTTCCAGCCCTTAAGATTCTGTGATCTCTGTGGCCTTGCACAGCACTCTGTCCAGAAGTTCTCTGTCCCTCAAGCTGGGGAGTCCAAAACTGGACGGACACAGTACTCCAGATGTGGCCTCACCAGTCCTCATCAATTTTGTCCTTCACCTCATATCAGTCCTGAGACTCAGCAAGCCACTGTCATACTACAGAGCACGAGAAAAGCTTCCCACTTATGCAATGCAGCAATAACTACACCAGAAAGGTGCTCTTCAGCATCAACATGATTCTTCCCCTGTGCCTACACTGCAAAAGGCTTATTTTACAATGTATTTACAAAATGATCTTAATGACTAAGAGGGTCAGTGAGTGCACAAATCAAAATAAACCACCAGTTTTATTATACAAGCATAACTGACAAGTGCTGTACTTTGGTTTTGTTTCAGTTTCTTGGTACTACATTCACAATCCTTTACAAGTGTTACACAACTATCACATGGATATACAGGCTTATACCATGTAACATACACAAAGCTGACAGAATCCACTGGTCTTACAAGTATTAATTTTGAGGAGGAGACAAGAAGAAAGCAGTTACATACAAGAAAATGATAACCTAATTTTCTTTCCTAACTAAGTGTAAGGCCCATGCAAGCATATTCAGATGTTTTCTGCTCTTGGTTGCATCTCATATCAGCTTATTTCACAAAGGTACCAGGGATCTGCAATTACAGAGCTTTTGCTGTTACCAAAGCTGAGGTATGGGAACATCTATCCCTTCAAACAAAGGTAAAAGTGGACAGAGAAAATGAGGTGATCTCCAGCTGCACCACTGCCACCTTTCTGACATAGCTGAAGGTGGACTTTCCAGGTAATAACACTCCTTAAACCCAGATGCAGGCTTCCTCAGAGAAAGCCAGTACATTCCTAAGTACTACAAAGATAAATTAATCAAAAGAAAAATAGAGTTGTCTTTCCTAAATTGACAGGAGGAGCTATAAAGCAACTCCTTCCTTTACCTCATGAGGATCAGGCAGATACTGAATCTTCAGTATCCTCAGAAGAGGGGCACGTAACTACTTACTGTCATTAGACAGCTGTAACCATACAAGTAACACTGGTCCCTGTCATACATCTCCCAACACTCAAATATACATCAAGTACATACCAAATTCACCAACACTACTGACATTTCAGGTCGTCACACAATTACTCAAAAACCACTGAAGGGCATCCCAGTACTTGCAGGATATAACTATGCTGGAAAAATTGAACTTGATTCCCAGAGAGACAGAAGCAGGCTTTGCAATACACTGATGCTGGATTTCAGAGTGGAGCACAAGCCTTTGATGAGTAGAAACAAGTCTCTCTGGACTATCAGGAACTCAAAACTTCATTGCTAATTCCCATTATTGACAGCAATTTTATCTCTCACGAATCTGAAATTAACACTGATGGCTAACATATTGATCATGAGCTGGCATTCATACTGTATTACAAACAACTGACATCCCAAACATTAGAAGGCCATTAACAATGACATGGTTTGAAATTCAGAGACAAGAGATAGATGTCTAGTTTCTTTGGGCGTTGTCAATCATTGATATAAATGTGTACACTTCTACACACAACACACACGAGGAAAGGAGACTGCCAATGTTCACAATCCATGGCACTAGCCCATCTAAACAGTTGAAATGGTATGATTTTAAAACCCTCTTTTCCTTCTAAGCTAATAAAAACTCCAACGAATTGAACAAAAAACAACAACAACAACATAAATCCAACCCAGAAAACCAAAAGCAACAGAAAAGAAAGCCATTCAAATGTACATAAACCCTCTGGGCTGCCCATAAGAATCAAAACAATCACTGTACCTAGCAAGTTTTCCAAGAAATACTGACTTTATTTCTTTGTATGACTACTCCAGCTCACTTTCAAAGTTTTTATTTAGGATTACTCTGCTTTAGAACAGTATTTCTAGAAGGCAGTAATGCAACACTGAATATTTTGAGGCGATCAAGTAACTTGATATACAGCTTCTCCCTCTGGGTCAGTGGGGTTCAAATCTTGCTAATGTCAGTAGTGATCAAAAGCTGTTGACATCAGACAGCTGTTGTGTGACTCATGAGGAATGAGCTCGTATCCTCAGCCCAGTTTTTTCCTAGACAGGTATTCCTAAATTCACAAAAACAACCAAGCCCACACTGTGGCTAGTCTCAGGAGTTAAAAGCAGTGTGGATGAGAGGTATCTTCTTCAGTCCCAAAGGTGAGCAAGAACTTTAAGACAGCTCTATCCAGGTGAAGGCTGCATCATACCTTCAGCAAAAAGAGCAAGAAATTTCAATTCGTAAGTATGTCAAGTCAACATTTGCTGCAAGAGTATGTTGTCCTGAGCCTTGATCTCAGTAAACTTCTGAACATACAGGTTATTGTATTTGCAGTCAACAGACCAAAGTGCTGCTCTTCTCCAAGATCACAAAACCCAACCAGTAAAGGTGAATTGTCTGATTTGCAACATAACACACGTAACATCTTAAGGAAATCACAAGAGTAAAACAAAAAATATTTCTCAAACGGTAACTGCATCTTCTGGATTCACATACTTCTCCTTTAGCTCAACAGAACACAGTGATATCAACTGTCACCAAGAGTTGATTTGCTCCTGAAAAGTTAACACTCCCATGTAGTCAAATTTCTTCTTTACATTGGTGATTGCACAACAGTGTCAGACCAAAAACTTCAAATGTGAAATGTAATTGTGCACAAGCTGGACTTCATAAGCATTAGGGCCTCCTATGCCTTTTTACCCTTCTGCAGAAAGCAAATTTAATATTTAATTCAAATCAGTCCAAGTACAGTTCAAACAATTCAATAAGCAATGCAAAATGCATGTGAGATGAAGTCTTCACCTATGGAAATACCTCATTTTTCAGTATATATGAGTTTTTAAAGCATGAGAATGCAAAAAGGTAAAAAAGCACCCATAGCAGCTCTCCAAAGAGGCATCTGTCAGCCACAAGCAGTCTGCACAAAGCTGCTGGAACCGTGACCTCCCCAAACCCACCCCGCTGTTACGTAACAGTGCTGAGACAGGATTTTCACCAGCTAGCCCAGAATTGTTGTTAGAAGGAGACATCTCTCGTCACGCACCAGCAAATCAGAAGGCTTTAAAAAAAAACTAAAAAGAAGCCAACCAAACATAATGAAAACAGGCAAAAAAATAATAATAATAAAAAAGAATAAAACATGCAAACAGAAGAAAGAGTTTAATCTAGAGCCTATATCCATATGCTAAAAACATTTCCATTCTAAGTAAGGCTTTATATGATATTCTAAATTAAAAAACCAAAAAGCTGTTTTCACAGGTTCTGTCCCACCAACAGCAGAATATCTGGTTTTCCTCTCAGACTACCAAGGCTCTCCAACTATTTGCATAGGTGCTTGCAAGGTGCCTTTTTATTTTAATTATTCCTTATACATTTAACACTGCAAGCCTGTTTTAGTTGTTCCTCTCAAGAGGGTACAAATCAGTTCCTATAGGAAAGAAACAAATAAATCTTTTCCCGCCTCATTATTATTACTACCAATTGTTATCTTATTCTAGTTCGTTATTGTCTATAGGAAGGCAGTGTGAAGTCCCTATGACAGAGAAAAGAATAATCCTATTAAGAATCAGTTTGCTGTGTACTACACTCTTCAGACGCTATTTTAATACCTTAAAAGGATTTCAATATTTAATAAAGGATTGAACTAGTTAAACAGATCTTGACATATCCAGTGGAACACTGACATTACGAGACAACAGTTACCAGGTGAGATGGACACCTGAGCAGCACATATGTTCTGTTTTTTTGTTCAAAACCTGAACTCAGTTGAAAATTGATTCAGTTTAGTTGCATTATAAAAATACCTCACTACAATTTCTACTAAGTTTGCTTAGAAATGGTGCTTTCAGATGTTTGAGATGTTAGACGTAAGAAAAATGAAGAGACTTATTACTGACAAGACACCTTAAGAGGCACTGAAAACACTGAGGCTTTTTTAAATATTAAGACAATTCCTATTCATGATGAACATAGCCTTAAACCAAACAAAGTTCTGACACAGCAAAGATCAAGGCATTTGGTCATGTATCAGGACCAAGAATGATGTAAAAAAACAAACATACAAACAAAACCAGCAAACAACCTCACAAAAAAATGCCAAAACAAAACAAAAGTTAGCGATCTCACAATCATGAAGAAGGCTTCCCAACGAGATGGTCATTTGTTGTTTCTACGGAAGATAGGCATTGGCTAAACATGCTGTTTCAGGTTTCTATAGCCCACTCTTAGTGTGATATCACAGACTATCTACTTAAACAAGCAGTAAATATTGCACATATTAGAAGGTAAAGGTGAACTGGCATGATATTTTCAAAAGAAACATTTATCGTGCTTGTGATTATATCTCTTACAACATCTGAAGACAAACAATTTCACTTGGAGTGGGGAAAAAAAATTAGGAAGGGAAAAGGTATAAGAAGGTATATGTAAATATAAATACAAAAAAACCCCACATAAATAACATGTCTTTCTGAATAATATTTACATTGAGTATCTAGTTTTGGTGTAAATACAAAAGTGTATCTATTCCAAGGCCTTTTCAGCCTCCTGGGTTCTGGAAAGATGCATGCTGTAGCTAGGATTTGTGCTTGCCACTCTGTATCGATATACGGGTTATAACCCAAGCAGAAGAAATAGACTGTATCCAAGTGCATCCAGCTACGTGGCCGGTGTAGAAAAGGGGGGGGAAAAAAAAAAAAAAAAAAAGGAAAACATACAGCCAAAAACCCGAACCACGAAGTACAGGCACACTTTACATGTACCGAGAAATGCACATGTGCAATTTAAATCTGTCGCTACCCCAGTAAATAAGACCTTGGTCTGTACTGCAGGGCTTAATGTGTTGTTAATCCTAATTTGCCTATATGGCCGAGGCTCTCGGCACACACATACCTTCGAAAACGAGCAAAAACCGTCTAGCCGATACGTGGTTGTGCCGAGCACCCCCACGCACATCTGCACGCACACGCGGGTGCACGGCCACGGTACGTCTGATGGATAACTTCACATCCACGCAGGCCGGGCCGTCAGTAAGAGATGGCGATGGAGGAGGAGGAGGAGGAGGAAGCTGCCTTCGCCGCCTCCCATAGCGCCCGCGGCCCGCCGCCCCCCACTGTACCCGCTGTCACGGCACCCCCCGCCCCAGAGCTCGGCATCCCCCTCTCGGGTCTCGCGGGGGCAGCCCCACAGACGCTGCAGGATTTTGGGGGGGGGGGGAAGCCAGGCGGTGCAGTGTGTCCCTCTGCATCAAGATTTGGCTTGGAGGGAGAGGGGGTGGGGAGCGGAGCCGCGGCTGTCGGCGCGGGGAGGTTTCTAGGCATCCTTGCAGCATGCGGGGAGCCGAATGGCAGTGACAAGCGGCGGCGCAGCCTGCGGGGGGGGCTCCCGGGAGCGCAGTCCGGAGGAGAGGAAGGAGTAAGGGGGGATGCCCGGAGCAGCAGGCGGGCTGAGGGAGGGGGACGAGCCCTGCCCCCCTCTCCCCCAGGCACCGGGGCGCGTGAGGAAGCTGGGGCTCCCCCTCTCTCTCACGCCGGCCCTGTGCAGCNGTGGGGGGCACGGGCGCGACCCCGGCGCGGCGGGACGACCCGGCCGAAGCGGCGGCGGGCACGCAGCACCCACCTTTCACCACCCTGTCGGTCGTCGATAACTTGGGATCTACGGCCTTATGCTCCGACATGTCCGGCGGCCGGGGAGGCGGCGGGGCTCTCCCCCCTCAAGCAGGGCAGGCGAGGGCTGAGGCGGCGGCCGCCGCTGCAGGCAGGACTCCGGCTCCTCCGCTGCGGCCGAAGTTGCCGCGTCCCGCCGCCGCTCGCTGGCTGGGCTGGGCTGGGCTGGGCTGGGCTCTGCCGCGCGGTGTCTTCCTCCTTCGTCTTCCTCCACCCCCGTCCTCCTGTCGTCCTCCTCCAGTTAATTATTGCTCGCTTTCAATCACGCCTCCGGGTTGTTCAGGACGACTCGCTCTCCCTGCCCGCGGCCAAAGACCCCGGCGACGGCAGCCGCGGCGGGCGGCTGTCAGGCAGCGCCGGCAGGAAAAGCCGCGAGTGGACTCGGGCAGCAGGAACAGCCAGGTTGCACACGCAGCGGCCAGCCCTGCGCTTCCTTCCTCCACGGCACGGCACGGCACGGCGCGGCGCGTCGTGTCGCTGGCTGCTCCGGCTCCTCCCGCCGCCGCCACGGGCCGCCGCCGCCGCCGCACCGGATCGGGATCCGGATCCGTGTCTTCCCCCCCCGCCCCCCGCAGGGTCTCTCCCCTCACTCGCACCGACACCGGCCGCGGCCCCGCGGCGCTGCACACGCTCCGCGGCGCAGCCCCCCCACCGCCGGCCCCGCCCTCCCGGCTCCCGCTCCCCCGCGCCGCCATTGGCTGACACCGAGCTGCCAATCACTGTCAGGTGGCCCCGCCCCTCCCGGACCGCACCGCCCAGGTGCACCGCCTGCGCCCACCCGCGCCGTGGGGACCGGCAGGGCCGGGCCGCTGCACACCGCTCCGCACCGCACCGCACTGCACCGCGCGGCGTTGCGCTGCGCTCCCCTCCGCTCCTCCCCGCCGCGGCTGCCCTCGGGGCCGTGGCTCGGCAGGCGCTGAGGAACCGCGGCGCCACAGGCGGAGCAGGGGAGCCCGCGTGTGGCCGCGGGGGCGGCCGCCACTTGTCACTCACGGTGGCTGCGGCGGCCGCACGCCGGAGAACCGCGCCCGGTGGCCGCGCCTGCGTGTCGGGCCGCCCCGCGTTGCTGCGGGGGACGTGGGCCGTTGCCGAGCTCCGGTGGCTCCGGCTGCTTGCCTCGAGGGGATGCCTGCGCCCGTCTTCCCCGACTGTGTATCTTGCCTAGCGCACCTGGTGCAGGTCTGCCTGCTGAAAGGACTGGCACAGCTTGCAGCGCTTGGCCTTGCTGCTGGGGCCCGTCCAGCCCTACCGGCTCCTCTAACTGTCCAGCAAGAACAAAAAAAGTGGGCAAAAGTGCTGTGTGAAGTGCTTGTTTTCCCCCGTTGGAAGCTAAGGAATCTTACTTCATATTTCTTTGAGGACGGGAAAGTAACGTACACCTGTGATGGTGTCCCTCATCTTTCCAGACAACATAAATATTGTTTAGGGCTTGTTTATACATGTAGTTGCTCAGGAGAAGCTATTCCTGACTAATTTCATGACTAATTTCCAGAATGAGGCTGAGCTGTTCCGGTTTAGTTTAACACTGTGAGTTTTTAATTAAAGAGGAAACTAGGACACACCTATTCTGGAAGAGAGATGTTTACAGAGTTGTTGTCAAATGGGTTCTGTGTAGATGAGCCAAGAATCAACAGACACCTAACCTAGGTTTCCATTCCCCTCCAGGGTGATGTACAAGTCCCTTGCTTAGCAGATCGTGTTGCTTTAGAAAGCCACAAAGAAAATAAGGTGGCAGTTATGACACATATACTCTGCTTTGATTTGCCTGACATTTTTAGGGGATATTTTGTTGGCTGTCCTTGTGGTATTTTCACTGAACATAGGGAGACATTGTATGCGACTGACATTCAGAACAACAGCATGAGTTCTCAGCTTGTTCCAACAACCATGGTGAGCTCCACGTGGTGTGACCATCCTTTTGTCCCATGAAGACAAATTAGCTGGGTAACAAAGTTCCCATCTGAGATCCGATCGTGACAGTAACATGAGAATAAGAAACAGAGGCGGTGCTGAAGCAAGGGTCTTTTTATGTACGCCCGAACAAATCCTGAAGCCCATACAAGCTTGCAGGAAGCTCCCCATATGTTAGGCATACTTCAGGAAGCACCAAGTCCCATGAAGGATCTGGACAGAAAACTCCTACGTCTTCATGCCCACTGCTGGGAAGCACTGTGCTTAGCGGCACTCGGTGCTTGGACACAGCAGGAGAAGCAGCATATTAGGAATGCAGTATGGCCAGTAAATTCAGGTATTGCATACACGTTGTGGGCCACAACTTCATGAGAAGCTGAGGACCAGTTTGGATCTGTTCTTCTGTGACTGCAGGCTGTTTGTATGAGTCATCTGGATTCTTCTTGATAGGCTGCAGTAACAGACTCTATGTCTCTCCAGCTTACACTTGCTCCCCCATTAGTCACAGGACAGGACTTCAGCTCTGATTTTTTTAACAAAAAAGTATTAATATTGTTGCTGCTACATAAGGACATTCAGTATCACAAATCCAGCATGTTTGCATTAGTTCTGAAAGCCATTGAGTTCTGAAAGCTATTTTTAACAGTTTTCTTTTGCTCCTAAGTTTGCAATTATAATATGCCATCCAGCCTATGTAAAGTTCTTTCATTTTATCTTGTAGAAGGTCTTGATTATTCATTGGGTGAATGCATTTCGTCTTCCTTTCCAAGGTAGAATCCCTATTTCAGGCAGGAGTTTTCAGATAAGCTTTAATAAGACAAAAGTGAGTACCACTGCCAAATACCACATATCATGCCACTTCTGCAAGGTATGATAACAGCTAAGATTCAGATCACAGGTATAAGATCCCATGACTACTCTGCCATAGTGTGGTGCAATCTTAACCCCATGACTTATTTTAGGAGAATTTGCTGCGAGGGAGGGAAAGGAATAGAGATAAATCACTGAACACCCTCTTTGTTCTTTCATAATGGTAACAGACTAGAAAAATTCTGTATTTCAGATCTATGTTAGTAGTGAAGGTTGTATATTCCTTATTACTTAAATCTGTCCTTTCCCCCCATCTACACAGGTGGTCCTTCAGCTTTTTCTCACAAAGACCTCCTTCACCAGGGAAAGATTTATTTTCATCAGATCAGAGTCCTGTTAGATTCCTTTTCCTCATTTAACAGTCAGAAGAGAACATGAAGAGCATATCTCTGAATGGAAAGAACACAGTCCATGAATTCTGGGAAAATTTTAACGTACTTGACCTCTTGCATCACCACTCTCTAGTACCATTGTTAGTCATTTCATCCTCTAGTAGAATAGAAGCCCAGCATGATATGTTAGAAGCTCTGATGTTCTGAAGAGCAGTCACTTCTGATCACAGAGTGTAGAGACAAGGCCTGCAACAGCTAGGGGGAGAGAGGATTTTTTCAAGTTCAAAATAAGATAGTCCCCACTTCATTGCCTCAGATAAGTAGTTTTTTTTCTAGTTTAGCTGAGACATGAAAATTCTGTTAAGCACGCAGAAGCTTCAGAAAGCAGCAACACCCAGCTGAAGTGGGAGGAGGAATAAATGCCCATACAATGAGAAGATAGTAATTTTAAGCCAGAGTTTCATAAAGATGTTCAGACTAATGGATTCTAAACTTTGTCATAGGTCCAATGAAAAATTAGCAACCTGGTTGTCTAGCCTTTATTTCAACAGCAAGATGAAGATTCTCTTCTAGAAATGTAACTGTATGTTTGCAGAGTGACTCAGCCAATTAAGATACTGTTTTAAAGTATTGATTGTAAGAGATAGTGTTTAAAATTTTTAATCATTATTATTAGAGAAAAACTAGCTACAGGGAGCCCGTCCTTCACACATTAGCTTTTAGCCCCTGGAAGTTCTGGCTTCACATGTAATAAATGTAAGTTTGACAGTTCTTGGAATTAAAGGGCAGTTAGAGAGTGCTGTTGAGTGTTATGATTGCTGCATGATAAATATGTGCAATGAGGTTAGGCTGGATATTGGTTCTGTCTTAACTGGTTATGTCTCAATCCATAATTGTTTCAGTTTACTTCCTTTCAATATAAAAATGAATAGAGATTCTTAACATCTGTGTATCTAAGTCTATCATGTAGGCCATAATCTCCATAACATAATTGTCTACAACATTAAAATCACTGTTTATTAGTCTGTGTTGACAGTGCATCTTCAGGAGATGCTCCTTAGTGGATCAATGTTCCATTAGAGCCCATGCTCACAGCGCTGACTACAAGCACCTAAAACTTCTAAAGGAACTGCATTCATCTCCATCTGACCACAACAAATTTGATAGCAAGTTTTGTATACTAGCCTTGGAGAGACAATGTGATTTACCAGTATCCCACGCAACATTTTTTTCCATCATATCCTAGAGAAGAAATTCACTCCCATATAGAGACCCTATACAAAAGACCATATACCAATTTAGATCACCATCAAGGGGCACTGTCTGAAGATTTTGTTGACAGTTTCCTGCTCTTATTCTACCTCAGTACACAAGAGGGAGCTGCATAAAGGGCCTGGTAACAATTGTTTGTATCATTCAAATGTTTTCTGTCAACATTTTCCAAATGATGGAAAGTTCAGGTTGCAAAACATAGCCACATAATCTATCACCAAAATGTACCCTCTACTTTCCCCACGTGTGGTCTTCATGCATCCACAGTGTGCACTTAACTTATTGCATTGTCTGCCTCTCTGGAGCTTCGCATGTTTTCCCCTCGCACACATCTGTTAAACTGGTGGCTCAGCTACTTGTACAGGTTCTGAACTTGGTCCTGAGGCATTTAGCAGAGTTTATACACGTTGTTAATGATACTGTGCCTGGTTTAGAGAGCAAAGCAAAATAGATAATTTTATAGATAGTAATGTAATGGATGATACCAAAATGAATTGCATTGGAATAAAACACAAGCATGGCATCTGGAGCACTGGAGAGTGAAAGCAGGTTAGCTCCACATTCCAAGATGCTGAATCAACATGGAAAACAGCGATAAATGGTGCCTTGAACAATTATACAGAGCTTGACTGACATTTTAAAAGTCAACAGATAACAGAAGAGAAGAACACAAGTGAAAGAAAATAACTTTGAACCCTGGAAATAGTTTTACCCCCTGCCAAAAATGGCCTGCTTAGAACAGATTTCAATATAAAAGAAGCTTAACTGTTGTCATCTAAAGCTGTGAATGAATATTTGCATTCAGATTGAGCCTCTGGTGCAAAACTGATCTACAAGTCATGCCTGCAATCTCTAGTAGTATGCAGACTCAAGAGAAGTCATGCAAGGGATTTCCACATCTACCCCCTTTCCAATACAGCTGAAAAGCAAACCAATGCAAGTTTCTTCCACTGCAGTTTCAGTCTTCTTAAGAGTAATCATCACATCAGTATGCCCAAAGATGAAGACCGTGTTAGAATTATGTTTGGTGACAAGCACTGAAGCCAGCATAAGAATAAATCAAGACACCCAAGATAGAAAATGTCATACCAAACTGAGAGCCAGAAGTTTGAAAACCAAAGAGTCTCTATTATAAGTCAGGCTGGAACAGTGAAATATAGGAGCATAACAGAAAGGAGACAGGAACCAGGAATCAAGACTAAGCAAATAAGAATGAAAAGCAAGAGAGTCAGAAGCAAAACTACAGCCAAATGGCACTGCAGACTGCCAAGAGCAACTGGTGGAGTTGCCTGACACATCTGCTATTAGAGGAAATTAGCCAAGCCTTCGCTCCTGCACAGCTGGGCCACAGTCCCAGTTGCCCTTTTGCATCCAGCTGCAGGGCCAGTAGCCCAGGCAAAGCCTGACAGTATGGACAAATGTGCATTGGTTTAAAACTCGACCTGCAGGAGTAGCTTGCCCCTATAAATTTACAGATGCAAGCAGCAGATTTAACTCACCTTATGTATCCAGTAGAGCACCGCACTGATGCTTGTAAATTATAGCTTTAATTAAGCACTGCAAGTTTGTACAGTGGAAATGACTCGATGTAGAAGAAGAATTGACTACAAATCTGAGGTGCCAAGGTTTCCAGAAGTGGAAAGACATCGCCTCATTCCCCCATGCTGGTGTGCACAGCCCCAGGCCTCTGCAGAGCCACAGGACCATCTCCCTCTCCTGCTTTTCCTGTTCCAGTACTTTGTGAAATTGAAAGAAAAGACCCTTGGGAGCAGCTTCCAGCACCAAACTGTACTCAAGATGCTGGCAATGGCTTAAACTCATGGTCCTGCTATCGACAATTAGTCACTTGCTCCCAGGGAGTTCATCCTGTAGGCTTTGGTTCTTAATTAGATGTTGCTTTTAACGGGAGACTACAGAATACAGATTTCACAATGAGCCTTAAGATGTTATCCCAGTGAATATTAAAATCTACCAGAAAATATAAATTAAGGAAATCTCACTACTTCTTTAAGAAGTTCTTGCAGTAACAAACATCATGACAGACCAATGCCTGCTTAGAGAAAGGAACAATATTTGAAAGAAATGGGAAGAGCAAAATAACAAGAATCCTGTTCATTTTGTATTACGAGTATCTATATAGCTAATTTAACTCTGGTGTGGTATTAAAGCTACTACTGGCAGGAGCAGCTGAAGAGATCCTGATGACATGATAGTGTGTTTAATACCCAGGATGCTTTTCTGCCTCCTTTTTCAGAAGCAATGCCATTGTGAGAGGCACAAGAAGAAAGAGGAATGTGTACAATTGTTTTTGTAAGAGCAGAGCTTTATTTGTTTTCATAAAGATACCACTTTTTTTTTTTTTCCCCCGTGTCTTTATGGCCTGAAAAGGGTATAGATTGAATCCCTGCTACTTTAAAGGTAACATGCATGGGACATATCCTGGACTAAACAATTTATGCAAGTGCCATCTGTACCAACTGAAGACACAGTGGTAACAAACAGACCATAACTGGTGTTAAGGGTGAGATGATTCATCACGGTAAGTTACTTCCCAAAGAACAAGTGATGAAAACTTTAATTAATTGTCAGAAACTCTCAGAATATAAAGTGTCTTGTGATTAATTATTTAAAGAAGCATAGTAAATATGAAAAGGATCGATGGACTAGAAGGTCTTTTTCATACTGACCTCCTGTGCTACATCCTTTCCTAAGAACTTTAGAATTAAAAAAAAAATAAAAGACAAAACAATCTAATGTCTGAATGGGTGTCTGTAAAATTCCCAAATATGTACAAAGCAAAACACTGAAACTTGGAGATTACCACACAGTTTGAGGAGCTCTAATGACTACAGTTGCTATATTGAATTAAATGTAACAAACATTCAAGTAGTCTTAGCGTTAGCATTACAAAACATAAAAATCTGCAATTAAGTTTTAGTCAGGTAATCCATGATTTATACATTGTGAATCCAGATTCTCACTTACTTTGAGGCTTTAAACTGATGTAAGATGCAAAGCTGCCTTATAATGGTTATAACTTAAGTTTACACTCACTTAAAATCCATTTCATATTCACAGAGTGATGAAGAACAACCCTAACATAGGGCAGAACCTGGTTTCTAATTGACTGCAAACACTCTCAACCGGCGATGCAAATTCAGGGCAGCAACTGCTGCAAAGGGACGCCTTCACTATAGCAGTGCCCTACTAGCTCTACAAGGCTTTCCTGCTGGGCAGCTTGCAAGATTAGGTATTCTAAAAAAAAAAAAAACCAAAAACAAACAAACAACAGAAGTATCAACAGTCAAGTTACCCCCTTCTTGCCTATGCACTTATGTCACTTAGAAACACCACTGAAGCATGCCACAGAACACCCTTTCAATCATATTATAATCAAATTGCTTTTCAGCTTCTCAAATTTTATGCATAAAGCACATGAGCTGCTCTAATATCTCCTTCTCCTCAGTCACTCCTCAAAATAAAGTTTCAGTGCTCTGTGCTTACTGAAAGAATGGCATTTAGCATGGCAAGAGACACATAAATCTTCTGAATTGCTAAAAAAAGTGCTACCCAGAGGTTCTAGATGATGACAACCAAGTGCACAGGACTGGAGAATGCAGATGAAGAGCAATCAGATAATATATTTTCTTTTTTAAAGTTCCTTATTGGTACACGACATGTCCATTCTATAAATAAATGTGCTCTACAGGATAGGACAATGTCATGATCTTGATTTTAATGGTTTGTGAAAATAATTTAAACCATAAACAAGGGACAGACCTTAACACTACTCAAAACTATGAAGATGTTGCTTACTGAGTGTAAATAAATATTTTTCAGTTACTTTTGCTATCTTAGCCCTGCCAATATGCCCAGCATTTGTGCTAACTGCTTTATATGACACTGCTTTCTGCCTAAGAAGGAAATATTTCTTTGACTCTCTTGGAGTTCACAGCTATCCCAAGAGTAATGACTTCTTGCTGGTTGTCTTCCAAGGGATGTTGTCAACCTCTCAGTAGTTCACTTCGGGTGAAAATAACCCTTGTGCCAAAGCCAGGACAAGATCATACACCAAATAAGTCCCATTAAAATCTTAAGATAAGGCTTAAGTGCTGGCCTTCTGCTCAGCAATGAATTCATCTAATATCTGCAAAATGCATTTGCTCTGAGTTAAAAACTATCAAGGGCTTATCTTGACCTCAGAGTGGGATTGGTGAGACTTCCAAAACTTGTACTTTGCCAGATTCTCAGGAGTTTTCCACTTAAATACATCAGCTGGTAGAGGACTGATCACAGCTATAGCAGTGGAGGATCTGAATGCTGTTGCAATATGTTGGTCCCTGGAGACTCGAAGGCTAGAAGCAGCCCTGACACCGTGACTGGTGCCAAACATAAGAGTCTGAGAGAGTGGTAGCACTATACTAGCATCATGTTCCCCCACAGCTGGGAAGCAGGGGACTAGAGGATGTAATCTCGTCTGTGTATCCATCTATTTTAGTAATGAAGCTTACATCAAAAAGAAAGGGGCGGGAGATAAGAGAGAAGAAAGTGCAGATATACAATCAAACGTGATATACCAGTACACTGAAATCCTATCAGATGGCAGATGACTTAATCTCTGTCACTTACCTAAAATTCTCACCTTCTGCCTCTGTCTTGTCCAGACTAAACCTGAGACTATATCTTTTATTCTTGCTCCAATTTCTTTGAGGTGTTGGGTCAGCTGAAAAAAGGTCTTGTTCATACTGGAAAGAAACAAGGTAAATGGATTATTCCAGCACCACATAATTAGAGTGCAAAGCATGGCCACAGATAAAATATAAATGCATGTAAAATATGGGAACCAGAGCTTCCACCTTACTAATGCAATTATTCATATGCATGGCAACACAAATATGCTGTGGAAGGGAATATGTGTCAGTGATAATGTTTGCTCTGATATTCACTTGCATATTCATGGGCTCAGATGGAGAATGTGCAGCGCGGAATGACTGGTTCACCTCCTTCAATTTCTGTGTCCTCAAAATCCTCTTCCTTTATTTTCCTTTTTTCTTTTCTCTCTTTTTATGACAGATTTTTTATTCCTGCTCCCCTCTCATTTCAGAAGTACTTGGACTGATATTTCCAAAAATTTTATAACAGCATGTTTCCTCTTAATCATATAGATTGCACCTTGCAGTACCATACTCGTTCCATTTCTCCTAGAAGAGCCTTTGTAATATCCAATTAGAGCTTCTGGCCTATCCTTCTCCTTCTCTCCCTCATCCTCTCTTCCCCCCACCCTTTTTTTTCTCTTTCCCCTCATCTTGTTAGCTCTGTTGTGGGGGGAGTTGGGTAAGTCCCCAATGTGACATTTTCCCGTGAATCTTTCCCAGGAAGAAGCCATTTCACCGAGTTCTCCAAATATACTCTCATAGTGTCCAGAAACACTTTCCAAAATATTCTGGAGACTCTTAATCTTAAAGTCCATTATTGCAAGCGGCCTCCAACTTCTCCCCATCAGAGCGATTATTCTGGATTATTTCATTGTTTTTCTAGCCACTGTCTTTCAAATATCTACCTAAATACATGAGGGTAAAATCTGAGTATGCTGCTTACAGAGGTGAGCTTAGTAAATCTATTATTTTTTTCCATTTGAAAAAAAAAAACCAACATTGCTAATACCACTTTAAATATATAGTTACTACTACAGTAACACACATAGCAATCAGCTTCCATCTGCATTGAGATTCCCCAGATAATTTGTACAATATCACGCCAGAAACTGCTAAGCCTTGGCGATAATCAAAAGATTGGTGAGGAGACACTGTGGGGACATTGGATAAAGTTAATCAGGTGGGCCAATGAAATAAACATTAGCATAAAACTGAGGAAGAAGAAGCTACTGACCCACCAACGACAGACAACAGCCTTTTAGTCTGAAGTTCTGTGTATTTTGCATATCATTCACATATGATGTTCACATTATATGAGATCATATAGGAAAACTTACATGAATTAATGCTTAAAAATTACATTTACTTTCTCCTAAGAGTGTGCTGAATTCTCAAATGAGGAAGATGAAGAGTGTTTCTCAGTGTTTAGCAGTAACAGATGCTTTCTAGTCTTTCACTTACTTTATATTAGACTAAAAGTATATATTTATTTTAATTGAAAGCCTCATCTATGGATTCTGACACTCTTTCTGCTAGGGCTTTTAGTGCTTACAGGCCATCACTTGGCATTTTTTACAATTGCTTGTGCAGAAGGGCAAGAATGCTAAAAGAATGCTAAAAGACCCTTCTGTTCACCCTACTCACCGACTGCAGAGAACCGTTTCCTTTCCTTGTGCAGACAAGCTATATAAGTAATCAACAACAGAAGAGTTTCACATTTCATATTCAAAGATGCAGAGCCTAGAAGCTGAACTCAGCAAAATTCAAACTGGAGACAAGACACATTTTTAACAGTGCGGGTAATTAACCATTGGAAGTGCTTGCCCTGGAATATTCCGTGACACTTGGAGAATTTATATCAAGTCTGGATGTCTACAAAAAGATGCCGCCTGCTTCAGTTGCAAGATGCTGAACCTGATGTAGAAACCATTGGCTTTGTTATGCAGAAAGTTCAACTAAGTCCCACGGGCTTTAGTGGCTGGGAAATACACTCAGAAACACAGACAAGTGTGAAACACAACTTGTACAAATCCTGGTAATGCACACTATCTGTGAATTCACTTTTACTGAGATTATTAAGCACTTGAAGTTAAAATTAGCTTCCTGTAGGTGCAGTAGTCATACTGGACTGGATAATGTGTAAAACTGGAAGACAGCATGGCATCAAGCACAATCAGCCAAAAATTCCCATAAAATTTGAACCCGTTTGCACATTTTTGTTCATGTATTCCATTTTTTAATCAGTTATTTTTCATAGCCTGAAAATGAAGAACACTATTCCAGTAGAAATAACATAGTGACCAGCCAGCACTAGAGAACAAAAGGGTAGCAGCTCACCAGTCACATCACTTAACCTTTCATTTACCAAGGCTGAGCCACTGAGACTCCAAAGACACTGCAGTCTGGGTTTTTTCTGATATACCTCTATGTCATAACTATTTAATTTGTACAAGCCACAGTAAACCTGAGCATAATTACAGTTCTGTCAGACAGTCTTTAGCCCCCTGCTAAAAATCTCTGTCAGAGACAGCAAAAAGAAAAACTGCACTCTGCTCTCACCAGCCATTGCCAGAATTGAGCCACCACTAGCGGAGTTTTCCCTTCAAGCACTGGTTACCCAGACTAGGCCGCAAGAAAGCAGTGACACAGTTCCTACAGTTTATGCCTTGTTGGTTTGCATAAAAGTTTGGCTTCTATCTAAAGAGCTATAATCCATGGCAGCTTATTCCTAGGAATCACATATTTGAGCTCTGGACGCCCTGTGTCATCCTGCCATCTCCAATTAATTCAGAAAGTTCTTTGTGGCAATTTATTCCAGTAAATGAATCAATCCAGCCTGCTGACTATGTCAGACTTTTCTCTAAATACTCCACACTGAATACCTGTAGGCAAGTAAAACATACCATGTATGAAAACACAGAACTGTTTTTTCTTAGAAGCTCAGTGACAAAGTCTCTTACCTGGCTGCATCATGGCAGTGACACAATGGGACATCTTTCTAGGGATTCATACTAGCTTATAGTCCACCATTGCTTTGCTCCCCTTTATCTAGTTATTCATTTGATTGCTAGATGAATTTCATCAATCAGACTAAGTATAAGAACACTTTAGTCAGAATTGTGCCCTAAAATACACCTCGTTTACAATTTTATTTTAAAAAAAGAAAAAGAGAAGACAACACTCAGTCCATTCACCCTGTGCATGAAAACCGCTAAAGCCAGTGGTTTTACCTTACTCCTCAATTAGTCCATTTATTGCAGTGGAGCTGCACAAGCTTCCACAACAGCTAAATATTTCTTGTAGGATGTTTTTACCACCCAGAATAGTCCTCATGCAATTCAGAGTCCCCTGAGTCAGTAGTGAAGCAAGGTAAAATGGTGGTCTCACCAAAAAACAGACTTCTTAGGTGACTTGTCAAACTAAGGTCCGTGGGACTGCATTTCCAGGCAGTAAGACTAAACTGAACCAGCTGGAGACATCCCAGTCCTGCCTGCATAGACCTCCCGCGGCCACAAATGAGCTAGTTGTTCATCATTTTGCAACATAAACTCTCCTCCAGTATTTCTAAATTTTTGACTTCAAGAATTAAGAAGGAAAGCCTGGAGCCTAGTGCTTTTCAAAATGTAATACATGCCAGATGCATATTTATCCACTGCACGATTATGTAAGAGTGGATCAACAAGTCTCTCTGCTTCTTCTTTCCATGGCACAGCAGACATGATTTAAATTCCAGTCTGCAATGTTTGCTGTGTGCTGATGGGTTTTCACATGAAAGGTTTGAGTTGTCACAGGCCACAGGACCACAGGTAAGCGGTTACTAGCTGCTAGTGCTGCAAGTGTTTTCTAGTCTATGGCTAAATATTAAATAGCTATAACAAACAAGGGAGTCCAAATAGTCTTTCCTTAAAACTGGCCTGAAAATAGCGTAGTAGGATTCTGTCAGAATTGATCCTTCCTCAAAAATACAACAGAATTTTATGAAGTTTTGACCTATGAATAAACAAAGCTTCCAGACGAGGAAGACACATACATGCTTTGGTTTTACTGTTTTCTTCTCTTTTTTTTTCCCCTCTTTTCTCTCTCTTTCTCCTATTTACACAAGTTTTTAATTCTAAATGATCAAAGCAATTCCTATTGTCACAGTACAAGAAAAAGAAGCCCTTCATCCTAGGTGGTTCAGGCCCACACGCAGTCTGATGTACTATTTTGATGTCCTATTCTGAAAACTGTGCAATTATATCTCAAGTAGCACAATTAGATTCACTGTGCATACTCACTGAGAGATGAACAACTGCAGTGGCTTTCAAGATAAGAATTTTATACTGAAGCTCTTTCTTCCACTGCACCAAAACTCTTGTGGTGAAGTCAATGAATCAGAGTAATATGTAAGTGTTGACAGCTATTTATGTTAGGCCCTTTTTAATTTGTAAACAGAAAATGACAGAACTAAAGCAAATGCCAAGAGGTTATTTTACACTCTGCTGAACTACATGATGTGATATAAAGACATTTCAGAAAAGTTTTAGGGGAAAATGCTACACTGCAGGATGAAAATTCAGATCATGTTGGAGAAAAAGCACTAACATGATTCCCACAGGGAAATTTCATCCTTGTAACATTGTGCCCATTTACATTAATTTCCTGTCTGTAAAAAGCAGATAATTAACGAGCCAAGCATGCACAGTATGTGAGTACCAAAAGTAAGGATGCAGTGTCAAGGCATGGTCTCTCTTTTTATATTAGATACATATATCCGTCTGCTAAGCACCCTCTAAGGACCTAGTGTGTGTACACAAATAAAGAAATGGGTGTGTGAGTTCTTGCCTAGCCACAGTGTAGCCCACAGAGCATTTCACCAGCCAGCCACATTCTCCTCCACTGTTACTGTTTTAGATTTTACAGGAGTCCCCAGGATCTGCATGTGAACAACATTCATTCATTCTTCATTCTACTCTTTCCCTCAACCTCCCACTCTCATCCCACTAGAAATCACCTAAGACTGAAAAATAAATAAAGACATGGGTATAAGAATGTGAAGAGCTTGCTTAGTTAAGCTGTAGACAAAATAGATTTGAAGTTAAAATCCACAAGAAATTTCCACTCCGTGTCCTAGTCCGAGTTTTCAAACAGTTGACTGTGAGGTATTCCAGCTTCTGGATTGGGTTTTGGGTTTTGTTTTGTTTTGTTTTGTTTGTTTGTTTGTTTGTTTGTTTGTTTTTGAGGGGGGAGCTAGGGTTTTTTTGACACATTTCTATTTCTAATCAAGTTTCAAGGCGAAGAAAAGAGAGTACTTTCATGCAATCAAGCCCAATTCCCATTTGATAATGTAATAACTTCTAGTGAGGCTTGGGCTGACCCAAAGTACACTGATCTTGTGATACCATAGAGTGATAGAGATGATAGGCATAAACAGATTAACAAGAGAACCAACCAGTCTGGTAGCATTGACGTCTTCACTGCTTCAGTCCTCTACATGCCCTTCTGTCTTCAAGAGTTTTTGTTTACTTGATTATTAATGAGAAATAAAATGGAACCAGAAGGGCAGAGGCAGTGATTGTACAACTTCTAACAGGTGAAAAAAATGCATGACTTTTGTTGTACACAGTCACTTTATTTATGCAGCATTCTCAATTACTTATGCTAGTATAAATCGAGAGTAACTCATACAGTTAAGTAGGATATCTGCTAGCTACAGGAAAATTCTTGAAAGTTCAAGCACTCCGGGTTAAGAACTTCTAAATGTATTATTACTTTAAGCAATATCAATTTCAAGCCAATTTCATTATTTTGAACACTTGGGGTTGGCAACATTAAGCAAGTTGGAACGAGGTGTAAATGCTAAGCAAGGCCAACAAAATATACACAGTGAGAAGAGCATCATGTATGAATCTGTTGTCCATAGTTCTGTTGGCTGACCTCTAGGTAGTATGTGGAATGCCACTCACTGCTTCAGTAAGCTCTGTCCTACTGCCAAAATCAATACTCTGGTAACGTGGCCTGTTATGATACATGTTATTTAGAATTGAAGTGACCATAAAGAACCTGATGAAAACTGGAAAGATTGAGGGAACAGATAATGTTTTCAGGAAAAAAAATCTCAAGACATGGAAAATTTTACTTATTTGGGCAGCTGAGCACGGCAGATGGCAAGATCTTCAGGGAAATAAACATAAAGTTTGGGAAACCAAGAGTGTGCTCTAGCAGTTGCCAGTGATCTCATGCAGCAGGAAAATCAGTCAAATATTAAATAGATGCTCAGTAGCACCAGTGTTTTGTCAACATCTTGTAAAGAACAGGGATTTGGCAGCCAGAAAGGATAGGACAGAGAAGGCTGACTGGTTTCAAGGGCCAGTGTTTGCAAAAATAATTGTCAGGATCAGATGGTATTATAACCTTAGCAATCAGGAGTTTTTAATGAAGATTCATCAACTATATATCAAAGAGTGTACAGCTATAAAGCTAAACTAAATGGGCATCTACTACAGTGCAGTCCCAGGCTACTGACTGTCAACTGTTCAAATAAGCCATGAGCGAGAGCTGGACATATGATTGACCAAATAACATTGTCCCAAGGGAACATTTTAATCAATCAATATGGCTCATAAACATGCTAACAGATTATTGTGGTTTATAACCATATGAATGTGTTTATAAATCCAAGTATAGATTGTTCATAAATTTGTGTTATTCCATAGAAGACCCATAATCATGTCTCTACCAAAGTTCTCTTTTTACATGGGATACTTTCTTAGTACTCATTTTAAATTACTACCAACTACCCACCTGACAAAGCTTCAAAAAAGGACAGCTACGAATGCAAGAAAAAAAGTGATTATGGACAGAAATTATACATGCTTTCTGTACATAGACTCTAGAGTATAATCATTGTGAAACAGAGAAAAGTTGATAATGATTTACAACCATACCACTTTTGTAATAACTAATTCATGATCAAGTATCAATTAAAAGAGAAAAGGATGGGTATACAAACAAATTAGACAAAACCTTTTGCATGTACCTCTATCTGTATGTGATACTTCTGTCTCCACGTATATGTATAAGACTGGAAGGGAACAGAAGCTCACTCTGGCAATAGCACTGGAGAAAAAAACACAGCATTGATACAGTTCCTTAACCCCAGAATTTTATCTGGGTATCAATTTCTTGCTTCTACCCTTAGAAAGCTTATATTTCTGACTATGAAGTTGAGATGATAGTCATTGGTTTAAGCTTGCAGATGAGATGTTCTCCATGTTTGGATTTTTTTCATGGTACTTACTTACATATTCTGTAACAATCCTGCACTAGTGAACTGAGTAAATTCCTTGACTATTAGTGTCAGAAATTTTCCACAGTCTTCAGAAAGGGGAAAGGATTTCATGAAGCATATGAAATAGGCTGAATCAAGTAAAATTATGCAGAGTATCTGTATGGATGTGGATATCTTTAGCTTAAATCTAGGTACAATAGGACCATGAACAAACAATAGTAATTTGTAAGCTCCAGCAGGAGTCGCGGCCAATATATAGTATTTTGGTAATTTACATCAGATTTTAATCTTGCTTTAAGTATTCCCAGAGATGTAACATTAAGACCTGTATAAAACAATCCCTTTATTTTGTCAATTGTGGTATTAACTGAGTGCTCCAGCAGTTTAGAAAAATCTCTGTAGAGTCTTAGACTCCCAAGTACTTAAAAACGTTAAGGCATGGATCTCCTTCAAAACATTGGGCCATGAGAAATCAAGACATACTGTTATCCACACAATCTAAGGTTTTGCTATTAATACAGGAAAAAAAATACACATTGGACTATTTATGAAACATCTCCAGAAAAAAAAAATCCCTCCCAAAATGTAAATATTTGAAATTAATTAGTTCTCTAAAACTTGAGAGGTAATTATGTACTTGATATTTAGTATTATAACTCTGGATATGTTTGGGTTTCAAGTACTTAAAAAGATTCTCCTTTGTATCCAGATAAGAAACTCACCCCAAGTGTAGTTTCCCCTACTGAATCCAATATTATTTACCTGGAAAGGATAATTTTTCCATCAGATCTGCATTTAAACTTTTCAAAATTATGTGTAGTGTGCAAAATATTTTTGAAAAAAAAAAAATGTACCCTGTTCTTACTCAGCAGACTCAAATCTCCTTCAGAAATTATTTGTAATAGTCCAGTCAACCACCTACCTTGCCTCACTAATGTCTATCAACAGACAAATAAAGAACAACCTGTACAAAGCTTTATTCCTCAGCCAATGTGTTTACAGACTTAATATATCTGTGAAACTGAATGGATCTCAATGCCTTTCCTATTAGTTTTGCAATATCTGGAGTAAATTCAAAGATAGAAAAAAAAAAATCCTCATACTGATTCAATGGGAGGGACTTTGAGACACTCTTATTTACATTCAAACTCTTGCAGGATAAAACCTATGAGACACTTAACAGAGATTTCATCTTCATCAATGTACATTTTAGTGGTAATCAATAATTTTCATTCTTCATAAACATACTTATCTGTAAATATAAGCAAATACATTATTCTGGCATATAAAATAAAAGATAAATAACCTCTGCTGTCAAATGTATGAAAGGCAAGTTTGAAGTCTTTTAGGCTTCTTAGCTTGGTGGTAATTTTCTTTGCATTTAGCAATGATTTTATAGTCTTTAAAGATGTCAAAATTGTCTTCAAGATACATACCTTATTTACATGCTTAAGAAAATCAGTTTTACAGCTGGATGTGTTCCTGGTCAAATACCATGCTTCCATCAGGACAGACAGTATATGCAGTGAGAAGAAGCTTCCTCATCTTAATAACTAAATTATGCCTTACTCAACATTTGAACTCCCAGGAACACAGATCTGTTCTTCACTGGTTTGCAGTCTAATAACATTCAAAACAAGCACACACGTAAGTTTATAGCCTTCTTTTCTCCTTTAACCTTTTGATTAGACATCATGTAATGCTTTTGATAAAACACACATAAAAATAGTATTGTAACAAAGATGTTCTATGTCATTTCCATTTCCAAAACCATATAAAGGCTCAGATTCATGGGTCTAATGAGAGGGAGGCTTGGAGCAGAAGGTCTGCAGTCTACCTTGCCTCCTAAGGAAAAATGCAGTACATGCTGATGGCAGTGTAAGACAATCATGGCAGGAAGCGAATGTAGCTTTTCAATGTGAAATGTCAAATAACTTCATTGTCAGCTCAAAATGTCAAACATAAGTTCTGAAAATAAACCCATTTACAATTTGAGTAGTTGTGCTTTCATACTGTCTAACATAAAAAGTTCTGCATTTCATAGGATCATAGAATCATTTTGGTTGGAAAAGACCTTTAAGATCATCAAGTTCAACCCTAAACCCAGCACTGCCAAGCCCACCACTAAACCATGCACCCTAAGCACCGCAACTACATATCTTTTAAATACCTCCAGGGATGGGGACTTTACAGCTTCCCTGGGCCGCCTGGTAAAATGCTTGACAATCCTTTCAGTGAATAAATTTTTCCCAATCTAAATCTCCCTTGGTGAAACTTGAGGCCATTTCCTCATCTCCTATTGCCTGTTACTTGAGAGAAAAGACTTACCTTTACCTTTCTACAACCACTTTTCAGCTACTTATAAAGAGTGATAAGGTTTCCCCTCAGTGTCCTTTTCTCCAATTAAACAATCCCATTTCCCTCAGCTATTTCTTCTCCAGACCCTTCACCAGCTTTGTTGCCCGTCTCTGGACATGCTCCAGGACCTCAATGTCTTTCTTGTAGTGGGGGGCCCACAACTGGACACAGCATCCGAGGCGTAGCCTCACTAGAGCCAAGTGCAAGGGCACAGTCACTTCCTTGGTCTTTCTGGTCACACTATTTCTGATACAAACTAGGATGCATTGGTCACTCTGTCCCAACTCTATAATGTTGCCTGGGGTTGTTGTGGCCCAAGTGCAGGACCCAGCATTTGGTGTGTTGCACCTCATACAATTGGCTTTGACACATCTCTCCAGCTTCCCCCTGAAAGGTCCCTCTCCAATGCCTTCCTGTCCTCAAGTAGGTCTATACTCCTGCCCAAGCTGGCATCATCTGCAAACTTACTAAGAGTGTACTCGATGTCCTCATCCAGATCATTGTTAGAAATGTTAAACAGAACAGGCTCTAGCACTGAGCCGTGGGGGACACTACTGGTGACCAGATGCCAACTGGGGTTAGCTCCATTCCCCACCACTCTCTGGGACTGCATATCCAGATAGTTTTTAATCCAGCAAGAAGTAGGCCCATCCAAACCATGGGCAGACATTTTCTCCAGGAGGGTGCTGGGGAAAATGGTGCCAAAGGCTTTACTAAAATCCAGGTAGACAGCATCCACAGCCTGTCCCTCACTAAGTGTGTCACCTTGTCACAGAAGTTTAGGTTTGAGCCTGTCCCTCTTTTCATAAGAAGCTTTTCATAAGAAGCTGACTGGGCCTAATCAGTTAGTTGTCCCATATGATCAAAGAATCACAGAATCTCAAGGGCTGGAAGGGACCTCAAAAGATCAGCTAGTCCAACCCTCCTGCCAGAGCAGGACCACCTAGAGTAGGTCACACAGGAACTCACCCAGGTGGGTTTTGAATGTCTCCAGAGAAGGAGTCTCCACAACCCACCTGGGCAGCCTGTTCCAGTGCTCTGTCACCCTCACAGTGAAGAAATTCCTCCTGGGTTTCTTTGGAACCTTTTTTGTTCAAGCTTACAACCATTGCCCCTTGTCCTATCATTGGACATCACTGAGAAGAGCCTGGCTCCATCCTCCTGACATCTGCCCTTTATGTATTTGTAAACATTCATGAGATCACCCCTCTGTCTCATATGATGATCTGCTTCCTGATGATCTGTCCCATACAGATGACCTGCTCCATAACTTTCCCTGTCATCAGGGTCAGGCTGACAGGCCTATAGTTCCCCAAATCTCTCTTCAGGCCTGTCTTGGAGATGGGCCTCACATTTGCCAACTTCCAGTCAGCTGAGACCTCTCCATTTAGCCAGTGCTGTTGACGATTGATTGAAAGTGGCTGGTGAGCACTTCCTCCAGCTCCCTCAGCACACTCAGGTGGATCCCATCTGGTCCCATGGACTTGTGTGTGTCTAAGTGGTACAGCAGGTCACACATCATTTCTGCTTGGGTTATGGGGGCTTCATTCTGATGCCTATCACTGTCTTTCAGTTCAGGGAGCTGGGTACCCAGAGAACAACTGGTTTTACTATTAAAGACTGAGGCAAAGAAGAGATTAAGTATGTCAGCTTTTTCCTCCTTCTTTGTTCCTATATCTCCTCCAACATCCAATAAAGGATATAGATTCTCCTTACCTCTTCCTTTGTTACTAATGAATTTACAGAAACATTTTTTCATTGTCTTTTACAGGACTAGGCAGATTAAGTTTTTGTTCAGCTTTGGCCCTTCTCATTTTCTCCCTGCATAACCTCATGACCTTTTTGTAGTCCTCTGGAGCTTCCTGCCTCTTCTAAAAGTTTATTTGCACTTAGATTTCATCTCAAGTTTATTTGTGGATGTATCAAAAAGGTGGGCTTTTTCACATCTGCAACACATTTGGACTGGTAATAAAGACAGCTTAAAATTTTCATATGGATCCAGGAGTTCTGTCTGACTAAAAACAGTTAAAATCAATATTGCTGACGGATGATACTCCTGGCAATCATGAGAACACGATTATGAAAGATTCAACTTTTTATTTGCAAACCTATCTTACAAGTTACTGTTTTTTCTCTGATCATATTTGAAACACGAATTCACAGCTATATCACCCAATTTAAAGCTAGTGTAGGAAAAAACCCCAAAAGTAGATTCTGAGAAATCATCATTATTACTAAAAAAATTAGAATTTGCTAACTATTTCAGGGTACATGTTAACCTGTATTTAACTGAAAAACTCTCTTTAACCTGACAAACCTTCTCCCAAAATAGGGAAACACCACAGCTGTGTCCTTTAAGGGTCCTTGCTTCACAGAACAATTTATCACTTGAATACAAAGACGTAATACAAAACCAAACCTACACAACTGATAAGTTTTGACTTTAAGTCACTTCTACTCTTGTGTTGAAAACAGACAAACCCTGTCTTGCTTTGCTTCATAAGTTAGCTCAGACAATAGCCACAAACCTCCCTGGACTGTTTCTCTTCTCTTTCATATGCCTGGGTATGGCTACTTGGTTCAGGCAGAAACTGGATCAATATCCAAATACCATATATGCAAACATGACATGGCCCAGCACTTAATCTTTTGACCAGAAAAGAATAATTTTAGTGGGGAAAAAAATTAAGAAAAGAAAGATAAACTGTAAAATATTAATAGGATTTGGGTTTTTTTGCACTATCTATTTATAAATACATCTGTATCACAGCAAAGCAGTTATGCAATTTCTATTTCTCTGATATATTTTCATGTGCTGGTGATTATTTAATGAAAGTAGAATGATAAGAAGAATTATCGCCCACTGATTGCTTCTAGTTTAAGCTTGGGGAGGAGGGTATATAAGCCTTCACTTCATATTCTGTTTTTTCACTTAAACATACAAGGCTTGATTTGTAGAACTGTATCATGTTAAACATACATACATATATATATAGCTTGTGAGCTGGCCATAGTGCTGGCATGAGCAAATTCAGCTTTGAAGACTACACCTCTTTCTGTTTATAAATAGAATCCTGAATGTTAAACATTACATGGAAGCAGATGGTACCTTCCAAAGGAAGTCATTAAATAGCTTTAATTTTACTGTACCCATTAATATACATACAAGTAGAAAACAAGTACACATTTATGTGGCTGAACATGGAAATGGAGTCTCGTCCTCATGCTTCTGGCAAGTCCCTAATGCTGCAAAATCTGTTTTCCACTGTATAAAAGGGTCATTTGCCCTATTAGGAATACCACATGCCCTTTAAGCCTTACACAGAGATACCCAGGTGCACACATACACTGGTTGCTGCAGCTGTGGACAGACTCAGGAGAAAGCTGTGCTCTCTGGTTGCAAAGGCCACACCACCCCTGCTTGACAAGACTGCAGCTTTCTGTCCTGACACAGCCCTGCACCATCTGCACAGCCCAACATTAAAACATTACGACTAAGTCTTAAACCAGCAAAAGCTACCAGGACATAATCAGGAAGCATGTGAAGAGATCTTTCTGCCTCAGCTGCAAACAGAGTAAAAACCTCACAAGACTGATAGAATGACTGGATTTAATCAGGCATGGAAAAGTTAATTCTGAAGTCCAGAGACTTCTAGTGGCTGAAGACTTAAAAGGCAAAGGGGCAGAGAGATGGAGAGGCTCCCAGAGCCACAGATCAACAAAACTGTAAAAGTAACAGCAAAGGCTGTATAGCCAAACTGACAGACACAAGCTTCAGAAATCAAACCACGAAGGGATGTTAATTATGTTTGATCTCCAGTGAGCTATTGTAAGTGAAGATGACTACTGCCAAGTGCATTGTGTAATTAAGAAAGACAAAGCGTGAGAGACTGGTATTTCTAGACCAGATCCTAAGAAGCTAGAGAGTTGCTTCACTTGTGAAGAGAGCTGGGTTAAACAATGTACCATAATAAAAGTTTAACACCATATATTAGAACAATCTTGGGAAGCTGAATTCCGTCTTTTCCTGGGAGATTCCACAGTATGATTGTTTCTTTCTCACTCAAAGTCTGATTCATGTATTTCACTTTCTCTCTTAGGAAATAACATTTTATTTATGCTGTCCCTTTCCTGTATATTCAAGAATTTATGGGTTTATGCACTCAGTTATGCTGAGAGTGGTTTCCGGCACCTTCTGTGCTGCAGGTACAATTTGTTCAGTACTCTCTGTGTTGCCCTCAGACATCACTGGGCAACACAGTAATGTTGTGATACCAGTGTCTATCACAGGTCTGATTGACAACCCTAATCTCCCCCTAAAAACACAAATCTAATCCTCAATTTGCTAATTCATTTTTCACAAAAGAATATATTTTGTTTGGAGTAAGCGTTGCAATAATTACTTATTTTGAAGCATCCAAGCTACTTCTGGATGCTAATTAAATGCTTGTGACTATTAGCCTTCCCATAGCTACAGCAGCATAATTATATCCCCATCTTTCACAGCAAAGCTCTCTTGTGAAATCCATGCGTAAAAATTGTCAGTTACCTAAGCAGAAAACAAAAATCATCCCATGAGATTTAGGTGACTAGCTACAATAACAAAAAAGTGAAGGTGAATGATTCCCAAAGAAATTGTAGTTTTTAAAGTAGGACTAACTTGGTAAGCATTACAAATACAGAGGAAACTGAGAATAAGTCATGAATAATAATTTAACCAAAACAGAGCTAATTAATAATTTTAAAAGCACTGTTTAACTGGAAAACACTGTATTAGGAAAATGGTTATAGAAGCTCTATAAATTGGGAGATTTTGAGGTTACAGGAGGTAGACTGAGGTGCTTCTACTTTATCAATGCACTAACACCACACAGAATTGCGCTGATAAAGTTCTTCAAGCCAGAGATCTTGGTTCCACAATTATGGAAAATCTTCAGCTGAGAAGACTGTTCTGTAAAGCCACATTTCAAGCATTAAGGAACTGTATTTGCTTTGAGAGGCATCCTTTTCAGTGAGACACTGAGACAGTTACATATACAGAACACCGAAAGGAGTTACTCCTAATTATGTTGGGACTATAACAATAGATGATACACTTTAATTTTCCATAATAATCACCAACTAGATTTGTAGCAGTTGATATTTTCCATTAAATGAAGATGATTGGGTCAGTAATGAAGGGTTTGACATGTGTTTGCAGCTGGAATTTTACTTGCTATATCAGAATTTTCATGCTCTCACTACGTTTCTAATCCTCTAGTCACTCTGGCCACTCTGCCAACTGAGCATTGCTTTAAAGGGACTGCAGTTGGGAAAAGTCTTCAATACTTGTTTCTTCTTTTTTTTCTTGTTTTTTTTTTTTTTTTAAAGTTTGCTATATTCACTAAAAATATTACTGATTATTGGGCTACAATGCTGCAAGTAGTTTTGCCACATCTGAGCAGCAAGATGAGAATAGCATACTTCATGGTAGGGTGCAGAAGGAGAGATTATGTTGATTATAGTTCAAGGCAGAACCAGGCAGATCTTTGGAACTACTTAATTAGCACCATTCTTCTAATTTTCATTGGGAGTCATATAGAGAATCAATAATGTAGAACTTACTCCAGAAGGCAAAGGTTCCCTCATAGGGAATCTACGTATCAACAACTATGATTTATAATGATAGAAATCTAGGATGGTAGGGTGTGAGTTTGTGGAAATCTAAAATGTAATTGCCAATCTGAAGCAAATGACTAAACAAATGGCATGCCATTCCACATTATGGCAGTACCAAGAACACTGAAGTTTTCATTCACATAGCCACAGTGTCACCAGTACCTTGTTACATACAGAGGCTGAGAGAAGTTTCAGTCCTCTCTGAAATTTTGGGGGAAAAGAAAGCCTTGCCAATGCTATTCAACATAACCTTCAACTTTCAGCACTCTTAGAAAAGTTTGCTTACAACTCTGTTCACAATAAAACTGCCTAAATTGATTGCACTGGGCTTAATCTCTTGCCTCTGGCCTTAATGAATCTGTAGTGTATAGCTACTGATCACGGCATTGATTTTCCTCCATGGCTTTCTAATATAACATATCTTCAGACTCTCAGGTATAGTACCAAAGATATTTCTACCCTACTCTGTTCTATTGGCATGTTGTTAAAATTGGTGAAATATAAGCATAAACTTGGAGAAATACAGTGGGGACAGAAATGCAGTAAAAGACTTTGTATACATGGTGTTTGAATTGGGCAGCAAATGAATTATAGTCACTTGTGTCCATTTAACACTTAATGGCCATGCAAAATTGATGTAACTACATAGATTTATAATTTCTTCGATTCATGTTAAACCTTGAAGCTGGAGGAATGTATATATAATAGAGCTACTCAGAGCTGCTTTTGGAGCTTTGCGGAAGGTCAGCCATGCATTAAAGTGCATGATGCCATAGAATTAACTTTCATATCTAAGCATGCATACTTACTAAAAAATCAACCTTACAGGAAGTAAGCACTTAACATATCTTCTATCCAGCCTGCACATGATATTTAGCTTGTACCATAGATTTTCACGATCAATCAACATTTAATTTCTGTACCTAAAATAAGGAGAAGGAAGCAGAAGCCTTATAGGCGAAAACAAGTTGCCCCTCATTTTTTTTCTGCCAATATTGCTCATTCTGAAAACTACTACACTCTACTACCTACTGTCAAGCTTTTAACTGCCAAGTGATTCAATTCCTTTCTTTAAGTTGCTAACAGGGCTTTCCTTAGAAATGGGTGAAAATATTCCATCCCTTCTAGAAAGATAGCTCTACAAATTGTATTCATCACTAGAGGTTCACTATCACGGGAGGGAAACATGAAGTCCTTCTTGGATGAGAAGTGACAGCAAAATAACTTCAGTTTATAGTGAAAATTTTTTAAATTGTGTCTGCAGAAAGTTTGGTATTTCATCTTACTCTTAGTGAGCTGAAGAAATTATTTCAGTATTTCTTAAACACAGCTCTCATTCTATGAGAAGACTTAATCTAGTACCCAACAGTTGCTCTAAGTGAGAGTGACCTTGACAAGGTAGCCCCTCAATCTCAATCTCATCATAAATGCCAGTGCACAGGAAAAATGAGGACTCATGTGATGGTCTAAATGAGAATCCCACCAGATAAAAGCCAAGAAAATGCTGTGAAAATTAGCAGTTTCTTCAGTGTTGTGAAGAGCTTATGTTATGGAAAACCACAAAGTCCAGGAAAAAGGGACATAAAGGTATCTATACTTGGCTGCAAATCCCTCCAGCTCCATTATCCACTCTTTACCATGGGCCATTAGAGTTTACCTAGGGAAAAAATGCAAGAAGAACAAATAGGAAACCACACTCAATCACCTTCCTAACCAGCCATTTAAGTACTTCTCAAGCTGAAAACTGCACCTGGGAAAACTTTTTATAGCCATTGAGTGACCCACTTCCCACAGGAATTTCTAGCCCATTTTTTAGGCAGTCTTAGTTCTTTGTCTTCACAATGTCATGAATTAACAAGCTGTACCAGTTCACTCTGTATTGCCTGCACAGCTAGCTCATTTTGTTTGTTTTGAAGTCACTTGATAGTGAGTGTAGCAGAAACCTTGTTCTTTAAAGAATAGTGAGTAATCATCGCCTAATCTTTCCCTGAACCATCTCTCATTTTAGAGACCTGTGTCATACCTCCCTTAGTCACGGCTTTTTCATAATGAAAGCAAACACACTACAGCTATTAATGAGGTCAGAGTTCTTCTTTTTCATCTTTATCACATCAATATATGAAAGAAAATTTCCAACAGAATAAAGATAGTATTTCTAAATGCAAGCCAGGCTACTGCTCTACCACTCCTTGCAAAACAAGGTGATGTTTTTATGCTGCTTCTCCAGATCAATCATAACTTGCATGACACTAAATAATCTCATTAATTCTTCAGATATGGGAACTGTAGCAGTACGTGCCTCTCTTTTCATCAGGGCCTAGAAAAGTCAAAGAAGATTGTATGTGTTTTGCGTGTTAGACAAGTATACACAATCTCATTTTATTGTGGGGCAGTCATTTCAGAAGCATCTGTAGCAAGAAATTCTTCACACAAAGCATGTGAGTACACTGGTCTGTCTTATGGTCTGTAGGCATCAAAGAACTGTCAGTCACATTGCATTTGGGAGAAAGGTGATGGCTAAATTTTAACACTAAAATTATATAACAAAAGCAAGATTTTGGTAGCATATGTTTCTACATATATTTCAAGAGAGACTGTAAAATATTGCTTCTAAGAGCTCCACACCCCAGAATTGCTTAACAGTCAGTAAGATCTATGCAGCAAACTCACTACCAAACCAAGGAAAAAAATGTCTGTGAACATTGTTGGGTTTTTTTGATCTTTGCCTTTAGGCCACTAGAATCTCACAGTAATGGGAGTATATTCATTATATATATACTCAATAGGAGTATATTTCATTAGGTCTTTGAATCTTATGATCTTGTGACGCACCTTACAGTTCTTTGGGATGCTTAGCACTGCACTGAAGCACTGGCAGCTTAATCAGCTACTATTGTTACGTGCCTCTACTAACTATATCCTCAACATGTTGGAGCCATGTAAAAATTGGATCATCCTACCTAAGATTTCTTCTATGCCTTTAATTTGTATTTATACCTAATTTACAATTGCATTCTTGCATATTTTACTTGAAATTAAAATGTTTCATTGCATTTCATGTGATAGACCTGAAGTCTGTAATTAGATTTTTTTTTTCCATGCATGGAAGAGATATATTAGGCCCATTTTATAACAGAAGCACATGTTTTCTGTGAATGATACTGAATATTGAAATCATCCACAGTTTGGACAGTGAAGCAGAAAAATTGTGTGGCTATTCTAGGCAGATTTCAACATAAGTAGGCAATATACCACAGCAGTATAAGTGAGGTTATTTATAGGTGCATATTTTGCCATGCAGATAGTCTGTGATGAGACAGTAATAAAACAATTTCTTGGTTCTATAGATTTGATAATGTTGTTCATACTTTCTATTTTCAAAGGCAAAATTTCCACTCTCTTTTTGGAGCAGATATTTACTGGATTTTCTTTTGTAATTAGGACGTGCTGATTCACATCTTTCATAGCTTTTAAATTCACAAAAGATAAATAGTTTTATTAAATAAGAAAGTAATGGTTTTTGCTACAAAATATCTACACCTGGAGATGTTTCTACACCTGTTTTGTTGTTTTATTTTTTTTTTCTGAAAGATAGAGATTCCCAAACAGAAATCTGCGGGGAGAAAAAGAAATCCCTTTTCAGATCCCATGGGTGATATAATATTATTGAAATGTTTCTGCATTCCACTTTTTAAAACATTTACTCATAGAGGTGTTCCTGTAATAACCTTTCATTTTCTGAGCACAGTACCACTAAATATGAACATTCAACACATGAGTAAAAAGTGCCTAACACACTTGGCTTAAAAAACACGTGAATTCTTGAATTTTGGGATTTTTTTAATATTCTATTGGGAATCAAAGCCTTTGAGTTTTATATTCTTAAGATGTCCTTGAAAACCATAATGAGCAGAAGCATCATGTTGCATTCATAAGTGAAAAATGAGATTTCCAATTAAGTACTTGGATACTTGGATCCAGAAGGCTTGTAGAAGAAATATAGGTTTGGGGAAAAAATACATATTATGATGACTGGATCATTTTTGAGACTGCAAAGCAGGAGGGAAAAGAACAATTAAACTTCAAAAAAGGAAAAACACATAACACAGCATGGAAGACTGATGATCAGAAATGTATAATGTCTCTTTTAATGTTCTGAATTGTTGGTTCATGTCAGTGATGACAGAGTTATTGATGGCATCTCCAGATTTTTTATATTATAGGCAATGAGAGTGTTTTCATAATTTTGTATCTTATTTTGCTAGATAGTCTTGTTATTTAAGGGAGCAAGTCCAATTTTTAAAAAGCATCAAGTTGGATAAAGCATTCACTTGGGGTTTTTTGTGAATATCTGTGAGAAGCAGCTGTATTTAGCTACTCAAGGGTATTTTAATAGCACACACACAAGATGGCACATTAGTTTTAGTAGTGTTAGATGATCCTTGCTGAGAAAAGATTCATATGACAAGTAAATGAAAGCATGAACTTTTTTTAACAGCATGACACAATTCTTCAAGTTGTAGTGATAGTTCTGTTCTGTGCTTTTGTTTGCTTTTTTTCCCCTGTTTGTTTAGTCCTAGATTATTTTTGTGCTAAGAAACCACAGAAGGCTACGTAAAACCTGTTGCATTCATAATGTCTGGTCTAAAAGTGTTTCTCTAAAAATATGAGGATTATGGGTTACAGTAGGCAAGTTTCAGAGCTGTTCCATGTTAAATAAATATTTTGCATTTGTTTTCTAAAATAATATAACCAAATAATATCAACTTTCCTGAAGTTATAACCAATCAAAATCAAACTTTACATACATCTGGAATGGTTTGGGTTTTAAACATGCGAGCATATATTTTGTACAGTGCTGGAATTTCGTTGCATTTAATTCCATGTAATTTTTAGATCTGAATAAAGTCCTTTTCACAGAAGTTGGTTTGAAAGTACTGGAGAATACTGGTCATCAAGTGGCTACAACAGAAGCCACACAGACAACATCTGCAGAAGAACCGTGATGAGACTGAGACTACAGCTTGAGGCTGCCAACAAAGCACCTAGAGGAGCAGCGCTAATGGGCTTTATGCAAGCAGGTAGTTTGCTGTGGAAGTTTAGTCATTTTTCAAAAGCCAAAAACCAATTATAAAAAAGTATGTCAACAGCTTCTCTGCAATCTGAACTGGAACAAATAAAAAATTAAATTGTTGAAGGTATTTCAGGACTTTTATTCCCAGTCTCCTCATCCTTGCTGTCTGTGTTTTCATTTAATAGAAACATTGTTTTTAAAAGTTGAGTGTGAAGTCCTCAGTGGTAAGTCCAGCAGGATTTCTATACAGCAAGAGAGTCAAAGGGGCCCTCTGGCACAGACAAGGAATGGGTTGAACTGGGGAGCCCTTCCACAATGCACTGAAGCCAAGGCTCATAGATCCCCTCAAGATTTCCACAGCAGCAGCAGTAGTTGCTATCACTTTTCCCCATGCTGACCTTTGCAGAGCCTGCTTCTACTCTGGGCAAGTAGAACTCACACCACGAAACAACTACTAAACTCACTCAGGCTATCTTTACAGTGTAACTGTTAAAGGTCTATCTTCCTTTATAGCAAGAGCTCCCAAAGGCTGTGCACTCATTCAGTAATTCTCAATCAGGCACATTCAGCACACATACGCAAGCAAGAAGAATGTAAACACATTGTTTTTACTGTGGAAGTAGAAAGGGAGAATGAGATTTATTTTTAATGAACTTCTTTCTTAGAAGACATCTAGCATCTGAATGACAAAATGGACATACATAAGGAGAGTGGTTGCTCCACATGCTTCCTTTGCCTGCACGTGTCTCTCATATAATTTTTTTTTCATTTACTGCAGTCAGACACCTACTTTGACATTTTTAAAGATATTTCTTCAAAGACCATCTTTGCAAAATTCAAGAGAAAACTTATTTGCCACAGACTGATCCAGGCTGCACTGGAAGAGGCTCTGGAACACCTGCAATGCATTAATGAAATCATCATGGTATCAGAGGAGGAGGGGGACACTTACTGAAGGGGCCTCACTGTATAATAAACTGCCAGAAAGTCAGAAGCAATATGCCCTGTACACTGATGGCTCCTGTTGCATTGTAGGAAAATATTTGAGGTGGAAGGCAGCTCTATGGAGTCCCATACAACGAGTTACAGAAGCAGTGGAAGAAGAAGGTGAATTGAGTCAATTCTGCAGATGTGAAAGCCATCCAGCTGGCTTTAGACATTGCTGAATGAGAAAAATGGCCAATACTTGATGTCTGTACTGACTCTGTACTGGATGGTGGCAAATGCTCTATGGGGATGGTTGCAGCAACAGAAACAGAAAAACTGGCAATGCCAGGGCAAACCCATCTTGGCTGCCCCATTGTGGCAAGACATTGTTGCCTGGCTAGACAAGCTGCTTATGAAAGTATATCACAAGAGCTAGTTCACTGAAGAACATCAACACAACCACCAGATGGACCAGGCTGCCAAGACTGAAGTGGCTCAGTAGATTTCAACTGGCAACAGAAAGATGAATTGTTTATGTTATGCCATATATAGATGGGCTCACGATCAAGGAGTATTCACCTCCATGTTGACCATGGATGCTTGCACAGGATATTAATGAATGTGAAAGACGTGCTGCAATCAAACAAGCCAAGTGGCTGAAGTCTCTGTGGTATGAAAGACAATGGCTAAAATATAAATATGAAGAGGCCTTGGAGATTGACTATATCCCACTCTCACAAATCTGCCAAGGCAGGCACTGTGTGTTTACGATGGTGGAAGCAACCACCGGATAGCTGGAAACATATCCCATGATTCATGCCACTATGGGCATGAACACACTATCTTAGGCTTTGAAAAGCAGGTCCTGTGGTGACATGGCATCACAGAAAGTATTGAATCAGACAATGTGACTCATTTCCAAAACAGCCTTATAGACTTTTGGGCCAAAGAGTATGGCATTGAGTGGGTCTGTAACATCCCCTATCATGCACCAGCCTCAGGAAAAATCAAATGATACAATGGAATGTTCATTGACAGCCGGCTGAACATGAGCCAGCAGTGTGCCCAGGAAGCCAAGAAGGCCAATAGCATCCTGGCCTGTATAAGGAACAGTGTAATCAGCAGGAGGAAGGAGGTGATCATTGCCTTGTACTCAGCTTCGGTGAGGCCGCACTTCAAAAACTATGTCCAGTTTTGGGCCCCTCTCTACAAGAAAGACATTGAGGTGCTGGAGAGAATCCAGAGGCGGGCTACCAAGCTAGTAAAGGATTGGGAGCACGTCTCACATGAGGAACTACTGAGGGATCTGGGGCTGTTTAGTCTGGAGAAAACAAAGCTCAGGGAAGACCTTATCGCTCCCTACAACTGCCTGACGGGAAGTTGTAGTGAGGTGGGGGTCGATCTAGTCTCCTTAGTAACAAGTGATAGAACAAGAGGAAATGGCCTCAGGTTGTGCCAGGGGAGGTTCAGGCTGGATTTTAGGAGGAATTTCTTTACTGAAAGGGTTGTCAGACATTGCAATGGGCTGCCCAGGGAGGTGGTGGAGTCAACATCCCTGGAGGTGTTTGAGAGACTGGTGGATGTTGCACTTAGGGAAGTGGTCTAGTGGTTGATAGGGCTGAGACAAAGGCTGGACTCCACGACCTTAAAGGTCTCTTCCAGCTGAAATGATTTTATGATTCTATAAACTGTTAAAGACTACACTGAGAACAATGTGGGGGTCGGATCTGTTCTGCTTACTGAAGGGCTTTTTCACCATCCCTCCTGCCCACACAGACTGCTGTAACAGATGGTGCTCAAACTCAAGGATTGAAGGAACTCAACTGTGATTTAATAGGACTGACTCATGGACTGTGGGAATGACATCTTTGTCTGTGTATATAATAAGAAACATGAAAGACAGTGGTGATTAATTGGGATGTACTGGAAAGTGTGGGTATTGTCCTGGTTTCTGGTGGGATAGAGTTAATTTTCTTCTGAGTAGTTGCTATAGGACTATGTTTTGGGTTTACACTGAAAAGAATGTTGATAACACAGGGATGTTTTGGTTACTGCTGAGAAATGCTTACACAGAGTCAAGGCCTCTTCTGCTTCTCACCCTGCCCTGGTAGTGAGTGGGCTGAGGCAGGCACAAGAAGCTGGGAGGAAGCATGGCCAGAACAGCTGACCTGAAGTAGCCCAAGGGCTATTCCATACCATAGAGTGTCATGCCCAGGATATAAACAGTTGGCAGAGAGGGGCAAATTGCTGCTCATTGGTCTGTGGGTGGTGAGCAATTGCACTGTTCAGCATTATCACTTGGGTTCATTCCTATTAAAACAAAAAAATCTTTATCTTTTGTTATTGTTGTTATATTCTTTTTCATTGCTATTATTATGCATTTTTATTATTGTTATATTTTATTTCACTTTAGTTAGTAAACTTCTTTATCTCAACCAATGAGTTTTCTTTATTTTTGCAGTTTTCCTCCCCATTTCACTGCAGGGGTGAGAAGTGAGCAAGTGACTGCATGGTGCTTAGTTCCTGCCTGGGGTTAAGCCACAACAACATTTAAAAAATATTTTTTCAAAGACCATCTTTGCAAAATCCAAGAGAAAATTCACTATTAATATCTCCTGCTCGGACATGGTGAGAATGTAATCACGAGGAAACCAGAAACCAAAATGCTTATGGAATGACCAAGAACTGAAAGGATTAAAAGAAATACTAAAATCTGTAAGTCGATGAGAAAACCATCTACTTTGGATCTTTCAGGTTATTTACAATGACATTTTTCCAGACTTTTTGCCAATTTCTATGATAAATGCTGAAGAATGATTTTTGTATCTCTCTCCCTTTCCAAGTGGCTTCATTCTAGAAATTCCCTTGCCAGTTTCACCCATTCCTTCCCTATTACAAAGAGAAATAGAAACCTCTAAATTGCTTATGAAGCCATAATTCTTCATAAGTATTATCTATATCTCTTTCTCTTTTTAATTAATTCCCACCTGATCAGTTTATTTGAATTAATTTCAGCTCCTGAGTGTTATCCTCTTAGGAGACTGAAACTATCCTCTTGATTTCCATTACAGCCTCACTCCACAAATGTAGTGTTAGTCACTTTTACTGAAGGGATTAGATGTCCTATTCTACCTCCGCAGGATTTTTAAACTTTTTTTCTCAGCCCATCTCCTCAACCAAGTTTAACTGCAGAGGAGTACTGGACTTCCTATTTGTTCTCTAGATGCACCAGATTGGTTTTGTGGCTTCTTCTCAAATAACATAAGTTAACATTTCCCAAATATTGCTAAAACAATTGTGTCTTTACAGAAAACAATAGAAGGGAAGTTAAAAGTAAGATTCTGGATCTTGTTTAAACACTCTCCACACACACACACTTACTGTATCCCTGTTGACATATATGTTTATGTGCTACAAAATGAGTAATTTCAGTGTTTTTAACTTCTATGCCTTCTCTAATTTCTAACCTGTCATATAGATTTGCTGTGTAATCCTTAACAATTTCTCTTATGTTTGTGAAAACGGCACATTTATAGGCAGTATAAAAATGTAATTAAGGCAAAAGTTGTCCATAAAAAAGGGTGAATCAACCAACAAACAAAACCAAAACCAAAACAGATGATTGAACAAAAAAATCTACTTTATTCCATCTTTTGTTTAATTTTCCTCTGTCTCCTTTCAAACCAACTAGAGGAGGAGCACTACTGGATCTTGTACTCATGAACAAGCAGGGTCTGGTTGAAGCGGTGAAGGTTCAGGGTCTTATGTGGTAGGAAGAGAATACCAAGCAGGAACACAACCCTGGACTTAAGAAAGGCCAACATTGGACTTTTCAAGCAATTGCTAGGAAACATATCATGAGACAGAGTATTAGAGGATAAAG
>WBNH01010473.1:0-25436 GCA_013401255.1 Urocolius indicus | reverse complement strand
ATAAGCTGGAACATGAGGTTTCAAATACAAGGAAGAATTTCTTCACTGTGAGAGTGGCAGAGCACTGGAACAGGCTGCTCAGATGGGTTTTGAGTCTCTTTCTCAGGGGACATTTGAAACCCACCTGGACAAATTCCTCTGTGACCTACTCTAGGTGGTCCTGCTCTGGCAGAAGGGGTGGACTAGATTATTTTTCAAGGTCCCTTCCAACTCTTAAGATTCTGTGATTCTGTGATATAGGCTGCTCCAGGATAGCAATACAGCCTGCCTCCAAGGCTAATTACCAATCATAGTGGTGCATGTTATGGGTTTGTTGTTCCTGTTTTTACATGTGTGACGTTTATCTGTTAACATCTGTCAACTTTTGGTGAGCATAGCTGGTCTGCAAGCTTGTGCATATGAGATACATGGTTAGGAATCAATGTTTGACTTCTGACTTTGAGAGATATCCATTCAGTTGGGGCAACTCCAGCCAATCCCAAAATGTATCTTGCAGCAAGATTCCTGCAGGCAGGCGCTCCGGATATTTGTGTCCAATACACCTGGCCAGTTGCCTCCCTGCATGGTGGGGTGAACTGAGGCCAGCTCCAGTGTTTGTTCTTCACTGTCTGTTTTCAAGCTCGACCTTTCACATTATTGCCTTTCATTGGTCAGTCTGAGACCATATCAAATCTCCATCAGATCCTTGGGTGCCAAATACATACTTGTCGTGGTTTGACATGACAGTTGTTTCTGGTAAGGAGGAAGGGGCTGTAAAGATGGATCCTCTAAGAAGTTGCTCAAAACTCTCCCCAGTTCTGAGCCAGACCCACTTCTGGGGCTGAGCCAATTAGATACCTCCACAATCACTTTTTAAGAAGAAGCCAGAAGAGGAGGATTCTTCCTGTTTCTTCCTTCTTCTGTCCCTTCCTTCCTTTCTGGCTGGTGGTGGTGCAAGGAGTGGGAAGAGAGAGAGAGAAGCAACTATGCAAACTCCAAGGTCAGTGAGGGAAGAGAGGAGGAGGTGTGCTGGAGCAGACCCCCCTGCATCCTGCAGAGAGGACTGGTGAAGCTGAGACTTGTTTGTATTTTGTTAAAGACCCCACATCACTGACAGTGAGTCACTTCATTAAAGACCCTGTGCCAGGGGCAGTGACTATTGCCGGAGGAGATGATTTCCCGTGTGAGGTACCCCATATTCATAGCAGCTGTAACTGTGGGGAAGAACCCACACCAAAGAAGTTCATTAAAATTAATCCCAGAAGAGGCCATGTCCCGTGGGAGGGACCTTGTATCTGCAAACACTGCAGCTGTGGAGAAGAACCCACACCAGAGATGTTTATTAAGGACTGCATCCATGTGAGGGACTCTGTATTGGCAGAAGTCGCAGCTGCTGGGAAGAACCCATTTGACAAAGCCTGTGACTTCTTGCCTCATTTTAGGAGCAAAGCATGCGGCTCTAAGTAGGTGCAGTTGAGGCACATTGAGGCCTTTGAATATACATGGAAAAGGGACATCTTCCAGACAGAACACAAATCTCCACAACTTCTCTTTGTCAAAAAGCATCACCAGATGCAAAATAACAGATACATAACAAGGAGAACCTAGTAAGAGCAGAAATCTTGCATAACTCCGTTATTTGGCATTCCTGCTGCAGTTACAGGCTGATATATCCAGTTCTGGTATTGACAATTCAAGAAGGATAATGAAAATGATGCAAAATATAGAGAAGGGCCATGAGAATGCTTAAAGGATGAAAAAATGTCCCGCATCAGTGAAAAACTAAGAGCTTAGTCTATTTAGCTTACAATGGTAAAAGTTTATAAGCAATTCAATCCCTCTCTGTGAGTATTAACATGAGGAATAAAAGGCCAACATGAGTGTAACTTTGTTAAAATGTGCAGATGAACTGGTCTGGCTGGAGATTACAATGTTTTTTCTGTGAGTGATGGCAGTTAAGCACTGGACCAGCTTGTCAATGGCTGTGGTGAATTCTCCATGGCTGGTAGTTTTTGAAAAAGAAGCTGAGGTTTTCATTAAATTATGCTTTGGCTCTAATAGTAATCATGTTAGGAAAGACTACTATTACAGAGTGAAGACAAGCTGGAGTCTGTGACTGCTTCTGATGTTGTAATCTAGAGATCATTGTGTTTACTTTTAAGAATCAACTAGACCTTTGTATGCCTCTTTGTTTAGATGCCTTCTGTGAGTCGTGTCCTGGTTACTCATAAGTTTCCCGTCTTTGGATGGTACCACAACATTCAATAAGGAAGCACTGCTGTAGCCTTGTCTGGAGATTTTTCATGGCAGATATTCAGGCCGATAAAGAGAATATACCTGGGGTATTGATCATAGGTCCCATTTTTATTGAAGCATTTCACAATGGCTATATGTATACACACAGTGTTAGCCTATGCAAGTCTAGAGTACTGATTAAATAAAATGTTTTATTTTAAGAAACACTTCTACAAGTATTTGAATTTCAATACTTTACAGATAAGACAATTAACAATATCTTGCCTGAAGAAGGCCAAAAAAACCAATGCAGAAGAACAGCAGATCCACAAAGTAGAAGAGGACCTCTGGTTTTGGCTTTCAGTTTGCACTTTTCATAAGGAACAAATTTCATAATTTCTGCATGTTTATCTAGAATGGCTATCCTTCCATTGCTAAGGGTTGGTTTTTTTATTATGTGATCACTTCCTAGAAGTTGTTAATGACTGATAAAATTACTTTTTGAAGATTTTAGGTCCATGATTTCTACATCAAGCCACTTGCTGATAGAAGGTTCTCAAACTGAATCCTATAGCCCAATTTAGCAATGTTATATCTGAATATATATTTGGATTGAAGTGCACTGGCAGCATTTTAATTAGTGATTTTAACCCACTTTGTAAGAAGATTGAACATCTAAAGATTCAAGAAGAGTTTACTGTGGTCAGAAATGTCTACAAAAGAACAGTTGTTCAGAAATATCTTAGCATAAGAATTGTAGCTGAGGGGGAGGAGAACCTCTTTTACCCAATCCTTCCTTTCTTTAAAAGTGTTAAGTGAGGGTACAGCAGAGGGAATGCAGTTCCCTACAAATTATTTCATGGACTCACAAGTAGAATAGCAAAAGCATTACCTCAGAGTAGCCCCTGAATGCATTGACCATTGTTGTTCTCATTATGACACTGACAGTCCGAACATTTGAAGTCTTTTTCTTACTTAAAGCTTTTTGAAATTTTCATATGCACTGCCATAGAGGTCCTTTTAATAAAAAGCAAACTCTTGATAAAAGGCATTAAAGCTCAAAAGAAAGCAGTAGTAGCAAGCACTGGCCTCATTCAGTCACAGAAAACAGCTGGTAGCTAGCTTTTACTGAGAGTTGGCAAGGAAAGGTTGATTGCTGTATCTAGCAGTAAGGATTCCATGCCTGACCTTGCCAGGCAGAGAGTAATAGGGCATGGAGATTTCCAACAGGATGGAGCTGAATCTCATCTGTAAAGCAATATAAAACATACAAAGAGGCTCTGATTTGAGTGTTTAAGTTCAAAGGCAGATTAGAGCCCTACTGGAGCCCAGTTTGAGCTTCCAAAAAGTTGAAAGCTGTTTCAGTGTGGTGTTCTTTCTCTTTTCAATAAAGATCTAGCTATTAATCTTCTCTATTACCTTACAAACTGTGTCTATTTCCACTCAAAAGGAAATGGTGGAGGATCATGTTGCACCTTATGGCTAGCTGATACAAAAGCATATACTGGACATCTACAGGTATTAAAAAGGTCTTACTGGAAAGCAAGGTGTAATTAACTCTTCCACACTAGTCAGAAACTATTTAGTTTGCAAAGGGGTTATTTAAATACTTTAAACCTATTCTCCTCTGTACACACTAGAATTTTCATGCTATTTTCAACTAATATCTGTTTTTCTGTGTTCAGTGTTCCCTCATTTTTCACAAAAATGAAAGAAGTTTGACACATTTGTCCCTGTTGAATTATGAATACTCTGAAAATCCACTCAAGCTTACTCTGGAGTTCAAGATTGATTACGGTTCAGCCTGGCAAGTCTGATCCAACTCTTTCCACAGCTGGCCAGAAATCATTCCTATAGAACAAAAGTGAGTGAAACACAGTCGTTCTGGTCCAGCTGCCACGATATCTGGTAGAATAGGATCTTGCCAACAAATCAGATAGCAGAGTTGTTGCAAAAGAATCTTTTCAGAGGCCACATGAGCTAATTTTACACTACCTCAACCTTGTACTGGGGATGAAGAACACAACAGAATCTTAGGAGTACAGAACAAGTCACATTCCTAAAAAAACACAAACAACTCAGTATCAAATTATCCCTTAGTCTTTGCTTGCTCTCTTGTTGACCAAATTTTCCACAGATGCTTATATCTATCTATGTAGATATCTCAGTATAAATGACCTTTACAATAGGCTCAGCTCATGTACATGTGTACGTGAATCATCTAAGAGACACATCAGCCCCTATCACTAGGGCCACATCAGGAATCATTGGGCACTTACACTGCTTATATTGAATATCTGGCTTAATGAAACTTTGTTCAAGGTTCAGGAACATGTAAGAAAACATGCACTTGTGTCAACATGTCAGTTCACATAAGCTCTTCTTTTTAGATAGAACTAACCCCATATTATATACATTTATACTAAATTGCCAACAACTATGCATAATAAGTTGCACTTACAGTCATGGACAGGAATTTCATAAAATTGCAGCACATACTGGCGTCTGTTAAGATTTACCCATGGTTTCTACTGGCAGTCAACCTTTAGTTTCAGAAATGTAACTTTCTAGGCAGAAATTGCAGCTTCTAAGGTCAAGACAGAGTAAATTTGAACTCCCTGAACATAAAATTCCTTTGCTAAAGAAAAAACCCACCTCAAACAGATGCTGAAAAAAATCTATAAAGGCTTTAAAAGTAACCAAAGTAGGTTAGTTTGAATTATAGAAGAAATTGTTCAGTGTATTTGAGTAGATGAATATCAAGTTTTAATTTCTCTACTAATCTCATCTCTGCACATAAATCAGTAGCAACTGAAATTACTAAAAAATTTATGTCCAAAATTCAACACTCTTCGCATCTCTAAACAAGACTTCTCAGCACTAGTCCAATTCTGAACCAGACAATGATGTAAAAAACCAAGACATTTACTTAACATCACAAGAAATTTTAACTCTTGGGGAAAAAAAAAAACCCAAAACAACCCACCATGTATGTTATCCTATATTAAGAGGAATTTACACATAAAGAATTAAATCATAGAATCACAGAACCATTTTTGTTGGAAAAGACCTTTTAAGACTGAGGAAGATCACTCCCCTTCACTTAAAAAAACGAGAGATAAATACATTATATGTAACATACACATATTGTCCACAGTCTTGGTATCAAGACAGAGTAAACAACCAAAAAAAAAAAAAAAGAAAGAAAAGAATAGAGGTGCTTAAACTCTACTCCAAAGAGAAGGAAAGGTCGGAAGGACAGCAGAAGGAACGTGGAAAGTGATCCATAGTAGGGTCCATAGAGTTGTGTCTGATGGAATGGAGACAGGATTCAGTGCAAAATGTCTTCAGTAAATATCTCTCCTAGAATTGTTCTTTGTCCAGAAAGAAACACAAATCAAATTAGGATAGGCTTCTGACACTGAATTGGAAAATATATTCGTAAGCTGAATTGATTAAAGAAGGTTCTCTCTGTATAGTGAGGAGAGCACTGGATCTTCTATACAGATGTTCTCATATAAACATCATGTTGAAAGTATTAGCATAGTCTCTAATGTGGAGAGAAGGTGAATTTTTCATGGTCTGGATCATTTCATAGAGGACAGGCTGAGATGGATGATTATTCAGAAAGTAAAATGGTAAGGCTCCCAGCATGAGTATGTGTACTGAGATGCTGGTTGAACATAATTACAAACTTCAAGTGTATTTTCAAAAGTTTTCTGTCTCTCTTTTGCCATTGAAATTTCCCACAAAGAAGAAAGGGATCATGAACATCCAGCCCACACTCTGTATCATCTGTCCCTGTTGTATCTGTGTTATTATTATTTCCATCTACATACTCCTGTAAAGTTTGACTCACGTTTCTTAGATGACACAGGACGGGAAAAAAGCTCCAAATAGGATGACCCAGAGTTGTCTTCCTGGATTATTTTCCCGGTGGCCAGTAAACAAGGGTAAGAATTGGGCATTCTGAAGAATAGTCCCAATTGTTGAAAGAATTTGCTCTTTTGTCACAGAAGACATAGAGCAAAGCAAGAGAATGGAGCCATTAAGCCAAATACTAGTTGTAGACAACAGCTCCATATAGTGTCTAAAAAGAAAACATTATATATTTGTGTATATACACATATATACAGCAATGTTCTTTCATGTTATGACTGCTATCTGTGCCTCTAGATCTACTTGAAAAAAAATAGGCAAAATACAAGTGACAAAGACCTTGTTCTATAGAATATGTAAGCAGAAGAATGTAAAAGGAAGGAATAGCTGGGGTAAAAGGCAGTTGCACTGCAATTGTTGAGTGAAAGTCGAAGAGTCATTGACTAAGGAAATGACTGTACCATCAAACTTGGTGATGACGGCTTACAGGTCTCTTTATAGAAAGCTCCACCAAATCTACATTCAGAAAAAGCCTTCCAACTCTTGAGGTACTTGCTAATGCTAAGAGGATGTCACTGCTTTGCTCACGTGCAATTTGGGCTAGATATGTGTTTGTACTACAGCCTTTTTCTAAGAGTTGTTTCATCACACAGAATAGCTGCTAGTATATGCCTTGATGGCTATAAGAACGATATAAATACGCTTCAGACATTTGAAAGCTCTTCATTAATAGGTCTGTCTAGCCATGGAAATATACTCTTCAAAGCAGGGCTGAGAAATTTAAAGTACCTTTTTGCAGACCAAACATAAGGTTACATCTCCATCTTGTTTCTCCATGTGCTGCAGCTCTCCATGTCATGCTGTGATCTTGCATGGCCCACAGCCCTGCTATGCGCTGGCCTTCCAGCCTGCTGTCTTCAGTCAGTGCATAGCACCAGCTCAAAGTCCCCACCAGCACAGTGATGGGGTTTTGCCCCTGGATCAAGAACCTTCCACAACCCACAACAAGCAGCTCTATACCGCTGCCACTGAACACACCAACATTGTTGCACTCCCCTCAGTACTCAGGCTTCACTGATGGATACCCACAGCATCTCTGACATTGCTCAGGTCCTGCATAGGATAGCCAAACTTGGTTTGGAAGGTCATCTTCACAAATAAAATGAAAAAAAACCATCCCATATTAAACAGTCATGAGCAGTGTGGTTCTATGTCTCACTAGCAATAAAAGCTCTGACTAACTCACAAACCAATTTCATCAATAAATACCTGTTGGGATTTGCTTCTACAGACCAGTACTGCTATCTTTATCATACACATACACAGTGCGGTATTTCACACCATCATTTCATATTATTTCTTATTCATTTACCATTTCTCAGTGCATTGTACAGTTTTTGGCCATTTTCTGCTCGTGAATTTCATGGCAGAAGGGAGAATCAGGCCAGACATATCTGATGCCTGAAACTTGTATGTCTTCCAAAACAGCTGATCAAAGTTCATCCATAATAATTCCAAATAGCAGAAGATATCATTAAACTACTCGTTAGTTATTTATAGTATGTACAGATGTTATAACACCTGGAATTATGTACTTAGAATCATGAGATAATTTCTGATGAACAAACATTGAATAAAGTTATGATATAGTGTCCCTCTAAGTCTACTTATAAGAAAAGCATGGACATCTGTTTGAATAACTCTCACTTTCCTCCTGACCTTTTTTTCTACTGCTAGAGAAGTTAAGCTTGTTGGTTTTTAATTTGTCTCTCAAACATGAACTCAGTTTATCAGAGAGAGATGTAAATTTGGTGTTACAGAGATTAAGTTTAGCTTTCTGGTATTAATTCACTCTTACAACTAATCACAGGGTGACATAGTTTTATTTTCTGAAGAAGCCTGATCTCTTATTAGCATATACAGCTACTTTATGAGTTGCTGCCTGAAGTTAATCTGTTGCCTTGGTAGCAAAAATTGAAGCACAGATATCCTGAAGGCAAGAAGAACTAATAGTACGGCATCCTTTACACTTAAGTTTTGCTGTCAACACAAAACAGAGAATAACAAATGCTGACCTCCACACTCAGGCATTTGATTTTCACATCTACACCTCGAAAAAATTCAAACTGATAGAAGAAATCTAACCATAAAACCAAAAATATGTGAAATGGACATGAAAGATGAGGTCAAATACAAATATGAAATAAATGCATAACGTACATCCTGATACAATTTGTGAGTATTTATAGCTTGAAGGAGACTAACACACACAGCTTCTGTACCTAAGGTAAAGGATGATTTCTCTTAGTGACTGCTGTGAACACTAATTTGTGCTGTGCCAGGGGCCTGTACAGTGTCTTCATTAATGCACAATATTCAAAGACAGTATTTATTGTTATGTTAAGCAACATGACTCACATATCTAAATTGACTATGGTCCTGGATGTAGAAGTCTTTTTAAATTTTTTCTCTGTGGCCTAATGTGGCATAGGCTTGAGAGGTTAGGCTGTCTCTGGGACATCACTTCCCACATTAACAACATACCACATACACTGGCCCTTGGCATCAGGGTGAAATTCAAATCAGCACATGGCCCAGGACATGGCCCTTTTGTTATTTTGGACTCTAGATCTGGATAATTTACTGTGTCGTGTCACCGGAGGGACAAATTCTGTGTGGTAGTCACTGAAATCCTGTGTGTGTGTGTGCCCTGCACATATGTCATTGAACATGTTACTGAACTGCAAAGAATAAAAGCATATATGGATAGACTATCACAGTCATCTTGTTTAGCAAAGTTGTGCTTTGGCTATTTTGTTCCTTTTTTAAAAAAAATCGGTGAACTAAATAGTTTTCTCTATGTATGTTTAGAAATGTGTATTCATTTATGCTCAGGTCATCTTTGCATCTTAGACCAAACACACAGTGACCCAAAGGTACAAATTTCCACAAGATTTTATAGAGATCATGGTCTGATATGCAATCCTGAAAGCATTATTTGATACATAAGAAATATAATCTACTTTGGGGGAGCAGGGGAGAGAGATACCGTGTGTCTCTTCCATAAATGAAATTAAATAGCTTTTCATTGACTCAGGTTACTCTGGGCACTGAGAATTCTAATGCAGCCTTATTAAACTCAGGGAAGGCTCCTACAGTGAAGTCTGGGGTAAACTAAACAGTATTCAGATGCTACACTTCAGATACATATGTCAGATACTGTCTTTGAAGAATGATATGAAATGGAAACAAGTGCTTAACTTGTTTCAGGAGTGCATCTTTAAACAGTCTTCTGCTGTCTAGTTACAGTAACTCAAAGACATTTAAGCTAAAAAGTTCATTAACATTTTAAGCATACACTATGCCACGACTACTGTGTATTTCCTGACATTCCTATAAAACCTAGCACTGTTGGGAAATAAGTGGCTCACAAGGTTGTTAATCAGTGAGAGACCCTTTGTCTCTTGATCGCTAGTCTGAATGCTGTTTAATCTTAAAGCAGCGAAGAACTGTCAGAGGCCTGTGCTGTTTACGAATTACTTGGATAACTAATCTTGGTTTAGACTGCAGCAGGAAAATGTACCAATTAAAAAAACCTTTCCTTATTCTTCTTGCCCCTTTATTCATGAAAACATCTCTGATGAGTCTGTATCAGCATGGCACAGGAAACTTACAGAGTCCTACAAGAGACTGCACAGACAATATGTTCATGCTCATACAGCTTCATCACAGCTTGCTGACAGGATATCTCACTGGGTACACAAAAGGTGCAGTATAGACCTAACTAACTCCAGGTCAGATTACAAACTCGTCTTTCTTCCTAAGGATCACAAAATCACAGAATGGTAGGGATTAGAAGGGACCTCTAGAGATCATCTAGTCCAATACTCAAGCAGGTCCACCTAGATCAGATCACACAGGAACACATCTAGACAGGTTTTGAAAACCTCCAAAGAAGGAAATTCCACAAACACCCTCCCTGGGCAGCCTGTGCCAGGGGTACCTCACCCTTAAAGTAAAGAAGTTTGTGTTTAAGTGGAACTTTTTGTGTTTCAGCTTATGTCCATTACCTCCAGTCATGTCAATATAATATTATGTTCTGGAAAGAAAAATTCTCATTTATTATGAGATTTCCTTAAAGAAGTGTATTGTGTGCTTCTTGAAAAAAGAAAACAAAATGAGGGCATTTCCCCATCATTACCACAGTTGGTTGGAATAAAAATTTCCTCTAAAACACGTTTTTAGTTGAGCTGGTAATAAAATCCCTTTTCTTACAACTCAGCAGATACACAATTAGATATGGTCTCAACAGTGGTCTGTTATTCTGGCATCTGGGACTTTTTAATACATTAGGGAAGAAACATCTTGGAGGGTAAGTAACAGAGGTGGGACTCCTCTGATCTGGTAGACCAATGTAAAGACTCTCCTTCCTTTCTGCTCCCCTTCTCTTTCCTCTTTTCTCTTTCAATGGTGGACCTCTGTTAACTTAGTGGAAAAATGGTATGAATTGCAAAGGAAGAATGGTCTGAATCACAGAAGGTCTCACCAGATGATTCGCACTATATTTCTACTGCACCTCATTCTACTGTTCACTCTTCAGCCTGATTAAAGCACTTTCCTAATGTGCTGAATGAATACCTTTCTGTGACATCTAAGACAATGAGCATTATTAGACCATTCATGAAGCAGCAGTATCTCCAGATAAAAACATTGAATTGTTACTGGAAGTACTTCTGCCTCTCCATGTAGTGGTACCTACCTGTTTCAATGTGAAGACAGAGATATTCTTAGGCTGCATCTAAAGTGATGTGTGGATATATGTCGTGCTGTTCTCAGGTGTCCTATGATCATCCAAATTAGAGACAAGCCCAGAGCGGACCAGGATTTCTATCCATTGCTTATGCCAAAATTCCCACTAGTGGAAATCAAAGCATGAAGGAGTGGAGAAATAATAAATGCTTGAGTCTTAACCAATATGCAGCTGTGATGTAGCTAAGTGGAATACACCAACTACATACATCTAGCCTTTAAAAATGTACAAGTGACTTTGTGAGTCTTTTTCTGTTAACCTGGTAGAGTTTTAAGTACCGAGAAGAAAATAGCACGTTAATTTGGTAACAGTATAGTTTAGCTTCTCACTGTTCTAAAAGTGCTTCCTGGTTTGTGTCTGATCTACAAGGAGGCCACAGTTTACACCACCCACAGCTCTGCAGTCCCCAGATCAAAATATTTTGCTTCTGTTTTCTGACATTATCTTGCTGTAGTCTAGCAGCTGCCTGCTCAGAGAGACAGAATGGGAATAAGTGTGATAGAATGTAAATCGTTGTTAAGTCTATATGACAACTTTTGTCATATTTCTTGCTTCTCACCTTTTCTCAGTTACAGGATCAGCAGAGAGAATCATTCCACACCTAATTTTCCTATCCCTTCATTGCCATATGCAACCGGTTACAAACATCAGCTCACTGTCTGTGGCTCACCACCAAGACTGATTCCACAGGGAACTAATATTAATGACTATTTTTAATTAATTTGGTATGGGATTGAGACTGTTGAGAACAAACTCAAGATTCTGTAAATTGGGATGGAATGGCAAATTATTTAAGGATAAGATTAAAGTGCATCACAGTGAATGAATGTGAGAACCAGAAACAATCAGTGGGGCAAAATATGGCTAGTAGCTGACATCTTGATAGGAGATGGAGTAGTTCAGCATGCTCTGTGGCTCCCATTCCTTAGGTACAATTTGTGAGAAACTATATAAGTGTGTTAGCAGTGTGTTATGGAGGCTTCCTTGTCATTATCTGCTCTCTCAAAATGGTTCTGAATTATCTAGATATTGTTGTTATGTCTGTACAAGTGTACTGTGTGTCTAAACATGGCATGAATTTCAGCACTAGCTCATGATCATTTATATTGTTTAATTGTTAGCACGCTGCCTGGCAGGAATTTCATCCATACCAATTATTGGTCCCCCAGATAATGCCACAGCATGGCTCAGGAGTTAGACTAGATCCATTTTCTGTAAATAGCAAGGACAGATTATATCAAGAGAAGACCTTAGTCATATAATTATAAGCTCTGGCGTGCCTCTGCCAGAGAACAGGCCATGGCATTACAATGGTTATTAGCACAAAGAGATGCAGCCCATATGCTTGCATTGTGGCGTGCCTTTGGAGCATATGCAACAAATCTATTTCTCCTCTTACTACAACAAAGTTGTTGTGCTTTTGAAGGAGTGTCAGATATTATACAGAAATATTGATGAGTTAGCTCTTCAGACTGTATATACAGACAACAGTCTCACTATACGTCTCATAAGAGCTGTAAAAACTAGCTCTGCAGAAACTAACAGTATAGGTGTTCCCCTAGCCAGGAGACATTATCCCACACATAGATGTCTTTTCGTATTTCATGATTTCTTACGAATACATGTTTGTAGCTTCAGCAATAATGATGTAGCTGTTTCTGCTGGATCTTGAAACAAAGTATTTCTAATCTCAAACAAAAAAACAGTATCGCTAAGGTGTCATTCCCAGTCATCAGTGGGCATATGTGAAGCATCACAGTGAAAAATGTAGGCAATCCCTGGTTTAATGCCAGACCCAAAGTCCGGCACTCACTGTGTTATCCCCAGATGAGGAACAAACCTCCTGACTTACTGCCTCATATCCACAGATGCAAATGTTGACCTTCCTGTCCAAGTTGGTGACATTCAGGTCTTTCTTCAGGCTGGCTTGTTTTGCCTGGTCCTTGGGGGAGGAGAGTTGGAGTTTATGATGAGTTTATGAATTTTTTTGAGAGATTCTGGTTATCAGACGTGCATTTTTTTGGTGACAGAGTTACTTTTTGTATGCATAGTATGCCCAGAACATGCAATGGGTGAGATTTTTACATTTCTTTTTATGCTAGTAGTATGTTTAAAAGGTTTATTTTTCCTGTCAAATTCAGCTGTGCTTTCAAAAGCGCAAACAATTCTTGATAGGACAGGAGACATACTTGCAAGAAACTCTAAACTGTTTCTTTCGCCCACTCCCCATTTTAGATCATCTTTCACATGGGAACAGCTTCCCTCCTCCTCACTCACCTCCTCCTCCAAAAAATTTCTGACATCTGTTCCTTTACCTCTCTAGCCACTCTCCCCTCATCACTTGCCTTTTATTTTATGGTACCCACTTGTGCACTTCAACTCTATGCTCTTTGGGGTACGAGCTGTTATGTGTGTTCTAGCCCTTTGTAAAGCATCTTAAATACTATAGACATTTACAGCACAGTATAAATGATAATGTAGTTAGTCTGGAAAGGCAATTCCCTAGTTAACACCTCCCACATGTGGTGATTAAGTACTAGTCTCAAAAGTGTACAGCAAACCCAATGCAGATACATTTCTAGAAAGAGACTGCAAATTCCTAACTCCAGATGGTCTGCAATTGGTGAATAATTACATGGATTGTTTGGTGCTTCACTAATCAATCATGACAGCAACAAGGAGAAAAAGCATGTCTGGGTAAAAGAAAATGTCCTTTGGACAAACTCCAAGTTTTCATTTTGTGCATTTGATCTGCTCATCAAACATCATCTTTTATTCCCTTTTCTGATCTTATGCTGTTTTTAATAGTTTAAGAACAAATCCAGAAAGAGAAGTTTTTTGTTTTTTGTTTTTTTTTTTCCTATAAAATACACAAGGGGGAAAGCTGAACAGCCTCATCATGACTGCAAAGCTGCATTATATTTCACTGACTGCAACAATTATAAATGAGAGGGGAAATCTCCTGCATTAGCTTCTGGAGACCATAAAGTCTCGTCTAACTATTTCTGTAATGTTAGCTCAAAACTTGCAGTTTAGGATGTAGAAAATAATGGAGAATATCAATCTCCATATTTCTTCCTCACAGCATAAAAAAAAGTTTGATTTTGATTGTTTTCTTAAAAAAGAAGTAATTATCTGAATCAGACTATAAACGTTGAATACAGGGTCAGCCTTAAATGAAACATATAGAATAACATCTTGATTAGATACGGAGCAGTTTAATTTGATCGTTCATCAGAAAGAAGGAAATGGTACAATTATATACATAAAAGATAGAAATGGTGGATGAAGTTACTGCAGGAATCAGTGGAAGAACAGGTGGTTTGAGAGTTGGGTTTTTTTTTTGGAAAAAAGAGTACTAAAAGGTCTAGTTATCCCACTGAATCTGTCGTTCTTATGCAGGTACCTTTGTGGTTCATTGCACTTACATATAGTATTTTGCAGCATAGTATTTGCAGATGATCCAGGAAAATATCAGATAACTTACATTTTCTCCTAATGTTACAAGTCTTGAAGAAAATTACTGCATGGCAGTAAACACAATAAAATATAATGAGCATGTGTGCTGGTTTCGGCTGCAGTAGAGTTAATTTTCTTCACAGTACCTAGTAAGGGAATTATGTTTTGCATTTGTTCTGAAAAACAGTGTTGATAGCACAGGGATGTTATAGTTACTGCTGAGCAGTGTATACACAGTCAAGGCCTTTTCAGCTTCTCACACCGCCCCACTAGTGAGTGGGCTGGGGGTACACCAGAAGCTGGAAGGGGACACAGCTGGGACAGCTGACCCCAACCGACCCAAGGGATATCCCAGACCATATGGTGTCACGCTCAGTGATCAAAAGCTGCGGGAAAATGGAGGAAGCATGGCACAGCTGGAGTGATGGTGTTTGTCTCCTCAAGTAACCATTACACATGATGGAGCCCTGCTTTCCTGGAGATGACTGAACACCTGCCTGATGGTGGGAAGCAGTGAATTAGTTACTTGTTTTGCTTTGCTTTCCTGCACAGCATTTGCTTTACCTTCAATCCATGAGTTTTCTCACTTTTACTCTTCTGATTCTCTCTCCCACCCCACCAGGGGGGAGTAAGCGAGCCACCGTGTGGTGTATAGTTGCTGTTTGGGGTTAAACCAGCATTATAAACCATGTGGCTGTTCAATGTTTGGACATAAGAGCAGCACAGAGCAGAGACATAATGTGCTTCACTTCAATCTGTCTAGATTTTCCATCAAGTAAGGAAAACTTGTTTGCAATTACCACAGGCATGACTCAGAAAAATACGTGTGGGCAATACAGAAAGGCTGTGAAAGCAGTGAGGTAAAAAGTACAGAATAACTGGATTTCAAAAATCTATAATTAAAGAAGATTTATCCTTATTAAGGCTAACTACTGTTTGTATCTTAATACTACTTCATTAGAGTCATGTAGCATATAACTAAATGGATCTTCTTAGGGAAGACAGTTGCCAAAAGGTGGATACTACACACTGATGACATTTATACCTCATTATAGTAACAGTCTAAGTAATTTGGAATGAGTTTTACAGAAATGATGTGCAGACACTGCTGGTGGCAGTGCTTTTTCTGATGTTTTAGATGATAAGCCTGGAATACAGGTGAAGTTAACAAGATATTGATCCATGTACAATAGGAACAAAATTAGGTGAATAGTAAGCTTTTAACTGCTTTTATAAAAATCTGTTGAAAAAAGTTTTAAATAGAACGTTCACTAATATCTCATTGTTTCAAACAGTAGCAATAAGTTGCTTTTCTTACTTTCATTTACTTACAGACCACTATATGGTCAAGTTCACTATGTGTCTTGCTCAAAGAAGACTCATCTGTAAACAGCAGTTTTAGAGGTGGGATTTAAAGTAAGCTATCGAGAGGTTTACAAGAAATGCAAGAGAATTCAGGACTGGGCAACTCTGATCGAACAGTAAAAGAAAAAAAACAACGGATGTGTCTGGGAACATTTCCGACAGAATTTTTAGAAGCCTTCTTGAGAGAATGTGTTTTTGAAATGCAGAGTACAGTACAGTACACACCACCTTTCTATATCATTCTCACTGTTCCCATCTGGTACAAAACACTCCCTCCTTTGTAAATATCTCATTCTCTCTTCTTTACATCTGAAGAACCAGGATACTGAAGTTGTTCCTGCTGATTTCTTACAGGAGACCACTTTTATCTTTCAATATTTCTACAAGCATTTTCATTCTTTTCTATCTACAATATGCATAAAGCTTAAGTATAGCAGTTCTCTTTCTGTGATCATATTTAGTTTCCTACAGTTTGCTTCTCCAAGTCAATATTGAAAAAAATGAAGCCTTTCACCTGTTGAACCTTTGTACTTCTCTAAATGTTTCTAGGGTTTCCCATGCTTTTTTTCTGTGAGAAGATACAGTTGAACTGGAATTCCGCCTGCACTTCCTCTCAAATATCTTTGTGGTTGGATATAAAAGTTTCCAGATAACAAAATTTGTCTATTGCTTCTGCATGGACCACTAGGTAATGTTTGGTTACATCCTGTCTCTGGTAACTGAGTCAGTACAGAGGCAGATCCTTAATGTGGTTTTTCACCCATAGTTTTCACTAACTCCAGCATTTGCTGCCTTTTATCTAGGACTGCAGCTTGTCTTGTTATCACATCAGCACATCTGACTTGTTTGCCAGGGTGTGGGGAAGGGGAGTGGGAGTGGGATATTCCATTCCATTTTGGTTTGAGCTTCTCTCAAAGCAAATTCTCTATACATGTTGAAAAATTCTGGGCAGCATATGTTCCTGTTTCAAGTACTATCTAATGAAATGGTTGTTTGCTGCTGTTTACAGATTTCTGATGCAAGTACTGAATTATCAGGTGTGTTTATTGGTAGCTTGCGCTTTGCAGTTTTATTCCACAGCCCATTTGGGTTAACTGACTACTCCTCCATGACAATATCAACCTCTTCTGGACAGACATCACATAGAGTTTTCTGCCTCTGCACAAGAAGTAATAGGCTGCTAAATATCTATCTTTTGACATTCTAAAAGTCAATAGTTGATCTTTCAACTGTATTTTTTGCCTGCTGCATACTCATCCTTCAGCATCGCTTGGCTCTTAGTTGTGATGCCATACACATTTGTTCAAATATCTTGGACATTCAATTTAGGCATTAAATAAAAAACAAATTAAAAAGAAAGCAACAAAAGGTCATCCAGATTCCTCTTTCATTCAGTAAACCAAGACAAGTAGTCATTTCCCACTACTTCTTTTGGAGAGTTTATACATTCGACAGTCAAACTTTCACAGTTAGGTCTCCAGTTGTAAGGATGGTAGCTCTACTTCATTTTTATATGAATGCCTCTTCAAGCTGTTGATAGAACTCATCAACTGCATCTTTGTCATCTGCTACCGTAGGAGTGTTAATCAGTATGATCGACATATTGACTGGAATTGCTAGAAAAAGAACTGTAATGACTTTATTGCTGATTGGATTACATCCAAGCATATACTTTGATCTCCACTTGGATATGACAAACACAGTGCAAGTTTCTTCTAAATTTTCTGAGCTTAAGCAGCACTCCAAGTAGCTGTTCATCATTCTAGAATGACACCTATTATTCTACTGCAGCACTGATTCTATATTTATCTACTTCAGATTTTTCCAATCTTTTGTCACAATAACATGCTTTTTTTCCCCCTTCCTCATTTCATTTTCTTACACTAATACTTGTTCTGCAGAAGGATGGTAGTATAACTTCATGAATTATCTTCCCAGAGGTTTGACAGAGACACAAATTCTCCATATGACCAGTGATTCCATATTAACTTCTTCTGAGATGCAGTAACTTACATTCTATCATGGGAGAAAGATAAAAGCATTGTTGGCCATTGTTCTGCCATGTGTTTTTCCTAACTCAGCACTCTCTCTAATAGTCTTCTACCCAATCACAACTATCTCCTGAAGTTTTTCAATTGTAGCATGGTCAGTATTTGCACACTCTACTGATCCTACAAGTAATGAACTTGTACTCTGACAAGAGTCAGATGACTTGGTGAATATTTGATTCACAAAAAAGAGTGATGAAAGTGCAAGTACAAAAGGGATGAAAACATGGGCTTGGCAACTGATGGACTGAGTCATAGAAGCTGGAGGAAGAACAGAGCATTTAAAAACCAAAGAGAGAGTTTGAATATTGAACAAGCTACTTTAAGGAATGCATGTAGTAATGTTGCTCAACTGTAAGCAGGGCTTGGATGAACACTGTGAAACCTCCAAAATGTAGCAGATCTTGTTGACACACCTACAGTAATTCTTTTGCATCTCATAATTTTATATTTATATTTGATCTAGAAACACAGCAAATGTCAAATCACTTTAAATCAGGAGCCTTTAGTTAAAACTAAAGCTATGACTCAAGCTCATTTTAAACCGATGCCATGCTTGTTAGAGCATGTTTCTCTTTTGAAGGTGCTCTTTGCTACAGAGCACAAAACAGCAGCTTAAGAAAAAATGGAAAAAAGCAGAACATACATATTTCTGTGTTGCCTTTGTAATTTTGCATTATATTCACCAATGGCCTTCCAAGCTTCATCTTCAGGACTCCTTTCACATCATTCTTTTAATTATGCTTTTTCTTTTTTCAGATACCTGTGGATATGACTTTGCAGAAAAAAAAACATAGTGATGTCAATAATTTCAGTCTAGTCTGTAATTTATTCCATCAATGCCTTTTCATGAGAAATGAGACAAATGTCAGAGTCAGAGGCTGTCTTTTATTGATCATTATGAGTTGTCATTAGGACAGGTTTTCTGCTTTTTTCCTGTTTAGAATTTCTCTCAAGGATTTATTGACTCTAGACTGTGATGCAGATATTTTAGGAAACTATATGTATCACCAGAAACACTTTCTTCTGACAAAGTCCACCCACTGGTCTAACTCTCTGTCACACATCTCTGGTTAAGCAGCTACCTAGAGGCTCTCCATATGACCATCAAAACTTTTAGATGACAAAATCATTGCAATGTGAATTTGGACTTGGTACTGGCAATCAAAGCAGTATTTGTTTAGTGTGTTCTTCTCAGGTTCTTCATGTATCTTTCTCCAGTGAAATCCTGTAATGCAAGAAGTCACATGAGGCTTAAAAAGTAAAATCTTGTTACCTCTAGTCTTTTCAGAAGAATTGCATAGATTTATGTAGCCACACATTTAAACTGTGTAGAATGATATCCTGGGACTCTGGGATAATGTTTACAATATGTACAACATAAATCCATAAAATTTAGCCCAGATTTATGGAATATAGAAAAGAAGATTTTTTTTTTCTTTTTCTTCTAATTTTCGCATTATAGTCAGCAATTATGATTTTTCATAGACAGGTACTCACCCACAGTAACAACCAATCATTGTGGGTTTTAGTTTTTTTTTCATTTCTCATGAGGATGCAGAGAACAGTCATCTAGAAAAAGGAAGTCAGGATACCATTTTATGCAGAATCAAAACTTTTTTTAAGTTGTCCTGATGACAACTCACATATTCTCAATTTTGGGAAGCCTGTATAAAAGATACAATGACCAAATCCATATGGTTAGCATGAGGCATGGTGCTGACCTACATAGCCCCTTGGCCATTCTTTCACTGCTGTTGTGGACAACTGACTACAATTTACATTTGTATTAAATATTAGGGCTATTGTGTCTGCAGAAGCAGAGACGACAACTTTCTCTTTGTTTGTTACTACTGCCACTCATAACTGGTATATTCTGGTGCAGCAGTAAGGAGAGATCTTTGTCTATATTTACTCATGCAGTTTTATTACTCTTGACTCCAGCTGCACAGACTTCATGCAGGATATAAGTTGCACACCACACTGGTCTTTTGACTAAAAGTCACTTTCTGCTCAGGGAAAATGCAAGAACTAGGAATTTAAGAAATAACACAGTATCTTGGTCAAAGTAAATAAGCACATTGAGGCCTTTCAAGCCATTCTTTACGCAAGTTTGATTTTACTGTAAAGGTAGCAGGAGTCAGTGCAGAAGGTGTGGTTCTCTGTTTCGCCACACAGTTCTGGTGTGACTTCTAGCACTGATGGAATTACAGAGCTAATGCTAGGAAAGAGCTCATGAGGTTATGTCTATCTATCTGCCCTGAGACAGGATCGGCTGTATATCTGCCAAGGATTGTCTACCCTTTGGGCAGTTTAATTCTGTGATTAATTCATCCTTATCTTTAGGAGGATTTTTATTTTCTCCTGATGTCTAGCATAAACCTCCTTTAATACAATTTAAGCTTGTTACTTTTGCCTTATCCATCACAGACTAAAAAATATTTTCCCTCTTTTGCAGAAAGTTATTAAGCATTTGAAGAATGTCCGTGAATCTTCACTCTTCTCACCTCATCTAAGCAGTATGTAAACAGTATAGGTGTTTAAACTCCTGCTTCAGAAATTACTTAGCTGAGTAGAGCACCTCACATATCCCTCTGCCAAAGGGAGTGTTCAAATCTTCAAAGCCATTGTTAATCTCAGACATTGTATTTCTAGGAACAGTCCTGTTGCAGTTGCCAGCTTCCACCAAGTCTTTTCAGAAATCTTTTCATTAACAATTTCAACTAGAACATAATGTTATGGTATTTAAAAGCCAGCCAACTCTGCTGTTTACCACTGATATGCAACAGGGACAAATGGCTAAGTGCCAAAAGGACTATTTAAATGGGAGATTATGGTCACAAGATTTACCTAAGCAACCAATTTCCAGAAAAAACATCCAGAAACTCCTAAATACCATCTTGTGGAAGCCCCGCAGGAAATCCACATATTGAAATATTTTCAGAAACATGACATTCGTGTAGGTGTAGCAAGTTCAGAACAAAGCTTCCCTGTATTCAAGTGGTCTGGAGAATAAGAGAACTGAAACATGCTAGCTGCTTTCAAAACACTGACAAAGCGATTTATTCTACAGGATTTTCCCAATGAACAATATTGAAGTTCTTACCTAGATTTTACATTTACTCAGTCTCCAAATTTCAATTACAAATTTCATTACAGAAGGATTAAGAATCTTCATGTATGTTAGGAGGACACAAAATGTGAAGAGAAATGTATGGCCCAATGCAAAATAGTAAATAGAGGCACTAACCACCAGAAGGCTGCCTGATAGCTGAACTGTGTTCCTCTGTGCTTTGTACAAGTTAGGATCCTTCTTGACCTCCAGGGACAGCTCTTTCAAGAAGAGAATTATGAATAATAAGAAATGTATTCAAGTAGAATTGCAGGCAGGATGGAAAGAGTGAAATGATTCATTACCATAACTGACAGAGAAGAATAAGCCATTCATATGCAAGGTCATCTGTTGTTCTATGTCATTGTGGTAATGAATCATTGTTTGTTTATACACTGGGAGTAGTACCTTACTAGTACATAGAGGAAATAAAGACTATTTGCAGCAGGGGTTATGACAGCAATTTTAGTGAAAATTTCTCATTTCAAAACACCTGGCTGAAGAAAGGGCTGTATTCATGCCTAAACCTGCAGAGACTTCCCCACTTCTCTGGGCTGTGTGAGATTTAAACATATTTGTCTTAGTGCCAGATCTGTGGCCATCTGATCTGAAGCAGAATCTGACAGCACAGACACTGATATATTATGAACTGCCAAATGTACAAACTAGGAAGCACAATGTTTTTGCTTCCTCTACAGCTAGAGTGTTCATTAGTGGTTTAGAGGAGAAGAGAAATGGAAAGGTTGTGACAGGGAATAACTTTACTGGCAATATGATTAATTTATGCTTTAATTTTCCATCTAAAGGTCTTGAGAAATGTTAGCTCAACTTGAGACGTTTATTCCAGTAACTCTTATTTTTGATATTTAGGATTTTTTTTTCAGTGTATTCAAATGTTGCCAAAGAATATGAACAGAACCTCTTAGCTTAAATTCTCAAGAGGCGATCTCTTGATTTTATGAGATCAGTTCGAGGGGCTAGTCTCTGAAGAGAACTGTTTTCTGAGCAGGTTGTGGATAAGAAAACCTAAAGATCATCTGAAATCCTATGATTTGACAAAAAAAGAGATGAATTCCAATTAAAGCTTAAGTGACAAAAGAAAAATCAATAAAGTTTAGGAATATTTTTCTGATAAAACCTATTTTTCTTCCCCAATATGGTAGAATGCTCTTTTTTTCTTTTATTTCCCTTGATTCCCAGGACTTGCTAACTCCTCAGGGACAAATCTGAGGTCTGAGTGCAGTTTTTTTAGCACATTCTTTAGAATCACCGTGGGATCAGGACACAACNGCCTAAACCTGCAGAGACTTCCCCACTTCTCTGGGCTGTGTGAGATTTAAACATATTTGTCTTAGTGCCAGATCTGTGGCCATCTGATCTGAAGCAGAATCTGACAGCACAGACACTGATATATTATGAACTGCCAAATGTACAAACTAGGAAGCACAATGTTTTTGCTTCCTCTACAGCTAGAGTGTTCATTAGTGGTTTAGAGGAGAAGAGAAATGGAAAGGTTGTGACAGGGAATAACTTTACTGGCAATATGATTAATTTATGCTTTAATTTTCCATCTAAAGGTCTTGAGAAATGTTAGCTCAACTTGAGACGTTTATTCCAGTAACTCTTATTTTGGATATTTAGGATTTTTTTTTTCAGTGTATTCAAATGTTGCCAAAGAATATGAACAGAACCTCTTAGCTTAAATTCTCAAGAGGCGATCTCTTGATTTTATGAGATCAGTTCGAGGGGCTAGTCTCTGAAGAGAACTGTTTTCTGAGCAGGTTGTGGATAAGAAAACCTAAAGATCATCTGAAATCCTATGATTTGACAAAAAAAGAGATGAATTCCAATTAAAGCTTAAGTGACAAAAGAAAAATCAATAAAGTTTAGGAATATTTTTCTGATAAAACCTATTTTTCTTCCCCAATATGGTAGAATGCTCTTTTTTTCTTTTATTTCCCTTGATTCCCAGGACTTGCTAACTCCTCAGGGACAAATCTGAGGTCTGAGTGCAGTTTTTTTAGCACATTCTTTAGAATCACCGTGGGATCAGGACACAACCTGCATAGGATGAGATTCCAATGTTCAATCACAATCATCACAGGCCAGATTTTGTCAGCCTTGCTCAACTGACAACTTTCATGTTAAATGCTGGACTGGGTTGGAACTACATAGGTGAAGGTGGCACAGTTGCAACCTTTGCTTTAGGAACTCGTTTTCAACCATGGGAAACCATTGCCAAAAAGGATACAATGAGACTTGACATTTCTGAGATTCTCAGATTCTTGCAACATTTAAAGACTCCCCCAAAAAGTATGATTTTAATACTTTTTTTTTTTTATATGTAAAGCAAAAAGTGGTCCCACCCCTACATATAAATGGAAGAAACTCTAAATGTTAGAAAGATTAATAATTACATAATTACAGGAGAATTACAATCAAAGGCATTGCAAAATGTCTGGGTTTTTCCTCACTCTGTCACAGGAACCCACTAGACAGATATTTATCCCAACCTTATCTAAGACTATAAAACAAAACTAGCAAAAACAGGAGATTGGATTTGTTCAAGGACTTCTCCTTAGTTACTGTTTAAATGCCATGTGATGGATGAGGAGTATGTGCAGAGTGCAGCTCATATTTTTAACAATTGTTCTGAAACCTGCAGGAGGTCACTTACATGCTTCATGCAGCACAACCACGGGCCTCCCACTGTATTTTGCTTCCTGACATGCAGAAGTAATGCAAGATTCAACAATACATTCCTTCAGAGTTCTATTGATTTTCAGGAAAAAAAAAAACACAAACACCTAAAATCACCCAAGAAACAACTTCTGTACAAATTCTCACACCCTTGTGAAAACTAAACAACATGAGTAGTACTGCAATACATCAACTTTCAATGACAGGTCTATGAGCAATGGACAAATAACTACCCTAACAAAACAGAAAGAGGAATGAGACAGGTTCTTCAGTTGCTACTCTGCAGAGCCATGTACCTCTGGAAAGAGCCTGTCACTATCCATCCAGACCTGATGAATGCTCAGCATATCTTCAGACCTGCTACTTGTCGGCTTTTCACATGAGCTGTCGGCTCTAGATTTTTGCTTCATTATTCCTTCCTCTAAATCTCTGGGAAACAAGAAAGGAGAGGACTCTCAAGCTTCTGGTGATCAAGTCAAACATCCTGCTATAAGAAAACCCATGGAAGATACTATACCCATGAACGACACAAAAGAGCTAAACAACAACAACCAAAAATGGCACCTGGGATTGATACCTAGGGCAAGTTTTAGACACATCAGTACATCCATAAAACTATAGTTCTTGTTATGGATTAAAAAATCTTTCTCTTTGAAAGAGTATAATTTAGGAAACAGAATAGGGACAATGAGGGAGCTAAAGCAGATGAAAATTATTTTAATGTTACCTTCATGTGAGAAACTGAACAGGAGGCAAATGGTTAAAATATTATTATTAGATCCTTTTCCTAGCTGTAAATTTATTCAAAGAGAATAACAACATTTTCATTTCTTTTTCACTTGAAATTGTAGGGGAAGTTACTTGGTATGCATTTTGCAGATAAACAGAAGAAAAGTAGTTGTGCTCCCTGGTTGAGGTCTTAGTGCTTAAATATACTAAATACCTCATAATTTTAATTTTTTAGTTTTATCTAAGCTTAAGCATCTGCTTTACTATCTTATAGCTGTGGACTAATAACTTTTTCAAATAGCTCAAAGAAGCTTTGCCTTCCTTTTCTTTTGTTTGTCTCCCTGATAGATTATCCTATAAAATGATCGCAAAAATCAATTCAGAATGTAAAAGAAAAAACACATTTGAGTATCTTCATCTTCTGATTCATGGCAAGATGAGGAAGAAAATAGAAAAGACGGAATAACATGAATGACCTTATCTGAATAAAACTATCTGAGTTACTGATAAAGATTTGGAACAATATGGCCAAACTCTGTGGGCTTGATATGTCAGCTCTGCACAATACCATTAGGAAACCTAAGAGGAAGAATTGCTTATGCTCAAACATTAATACTCTACAGGGCCAAAGGAGTCTTCCCCTTTTTGCAGAAATTCCAAGGGACTATTCAAAATCTCAAGTACTTAGTCATCTACTTCTGTCCAGGATTGGAAATGCAATAAGTTCTATTGTCAGCATGGCTTAGCCTAGCCACACAAAAAGAGCATAATTTATGTCCTGAGTACTAGACGGTATCGTTAACTCTTTCAACTTGTAGTGGTTTTTGTAGCAGGGGGCCTACAAGGGTGGTTTCTTTAAACAAGGAGCTGCCAGAAGCTTCTCCTGTAGCTGACAGGGCTAATGCCAATCAATTCTAAGTTGGACCCCACAGCTAACCCAGGTGTGGCCAATTAGTGACTGAGGTAACGCCTCTGTGAATATCCTATTGGAGTGGGCAAAGCATTTGCTGTGCAGTTGCTAAATTGCAGCAGCAACAGGAAGTGAGAATGGCAAAACATCTCCACAGACAGCAAGGTTAGTGAAGAAGGAGCGGGAGGAAGGTGCTTAGGCACAGAAAGA